>JAQIUU010000284.1:0-11745 GCA_034694545.1 Mesaphorura macrochaeta
AGCCAACCTGTTCTTAAATTTTTTTCTATTATCCTTGGGTGACGCATTTGAACGGAGTACAAACATTTTAGTAACATTTTTTTTTGCAAAACCGTGCAAAATCTACCATTTTGTTCTTGGTTTTTTAGGCCGGCACCTTTTGAAGCAAGAGTACGCCATTCGGCCAGTGAGAGAAGTATTTATGGTCGGGATCGTGGTGGGCTACTCAGCGCTGGCTGCATTCACGACTCTTTTGTGTCTCATATTACCCCACAACAAGTACGTGCTTCATTCGATCATCCCCCCTCAATGGCGGTCCGGATTCACGCTCATCGCGTTCACTGCATTCGAGGCGTATTCCCTCTCCAAATGTGTCGTGCAGACGGGTCTTGTGATCTACGTGGGCCTCACATACATTCTAACCACATGCTTCTGGCTTTCCTTCCCCTATGGGCCGCGCGATGGCGCTGGCTCGCTGAAAGACAGCCTTCGCCTGTACGCTGCACTGCGTATCCTGAACACAATGTACAATCGGGCGCTCGCCCCGTTCATTTACCCAATTTGTAAGTCTTTCATGGAGGTAGCCGGGCTCTTTTGCGCTTATGTTCTGTTCCGCCTCGAGTGGACGGCAGACACGTGGCTCCTGGTGGCGTTTTTTTGGGTCCCTGGGCGCATTTGTCATTGCGCAAGTCATCGCAAGCATTATGGCGCTCGCAAGTGTGCATCAGTTGAGCACAGAGTTCAAAACTCGCTTGGCTTTGATGAGAAAGTCAAGTTCCTGGACAAATCCAGAGCTGAGACAGATCAAGGTGATGTATTGCAGTGTCGGAGCCGGTGGACTTTTCTACGTGGAATCCTCAACTCGTCTTGACTACGTTTCCCTTCTCTTAAACACATTTATTTCGACGCTTTTGACAATTTAAGGTCGCGGCCACGGACATGGCCAACGTAGCGAAAGCATTAATCATTGCAATAGGCAGAAAATGGAATTTTGGCCAATTTGCCAATTGCAAATTATAGACTTATCTGCTGCAAGTTAACAGCTTTAGTTGAGTAAGATTTTTGCTTAAGCCAATCTTTTTATTTCGTGAAATTTCTGATTCTATAAAATTTAAGCCGTTGAATAAAGCAGCTCAAAAATTGATTGTCATTTTGCTGATCGCTGTCAATAAACTGCGAGAAGTTAAAAGTATGAGGTTCATGATGATCACGAATAAAATCATTTGCATTGAATTGAAGCCTTGAACTCTTCAGCTTTAAAGCGGCTGCTTCGTTTGATGATTCGCATTTCGTCAATGCATCAATTTTATACCAGAGCCTTTGGCTTCGGCTTTGGGCTTTGCGGCACTCTGCTTAGCAGCAGTTTATAGTTTATTGCTCGCGTGAGCGTGATCCAAAAGGAAATGAGATGACTCACACATGCTCGCGGCTCACATGGTGATGGTGATGATGAGGACTCGATGCTGAGTTGATCACACTCCGCTTAATCTTGCGTTGCATTTACGTACAACTGCACAGCACAGCAACACCAGCAACATTTGTCAACTTAAATACAAAATCCAAGCGAGTCGAATTCACAATCGACAATTGACACGTCAGCTCAAGCATTTAATTTCATAATTCCATTAATTCCATAATCTGCGCGTGTTTTCTCACCGTAATTGTTTTGTGCATACTAGAAAGTGGAAACTTACCGCAATGATCGTCCCTTTCGCCGGAAGAGATAAATTTGATACCCCGGATTTCCGCGTTTTTGACGGATTTATGGACGAGATCTCGCGAATCCGAGGCTAAAAGGAAGGAAGAAGAATGGAATCAATTTGTTAAATCAGCTGCCAACACGATCCTCATCGTGTCCATCGTAACGGCCGGCACAATTGTACTCATTGAGATTTGCAGATACTCCAAGCTTCGCGAGTTTATAATTCAAGCCAAAAACTTGGTTGAGAAATGGACCCCAATTGCTATGGTTATGGATCTAAGCCCCCAAGCAATAAGTAAGCCTCCCACTGCCACTGCCATGCCAACACAAGACTACTGACTTGACATTGATAAATTTCTCTTTTGTATCGCCCAGGTGACCTTCTAGTTGAGTTCAGTGGAGCGAAGAAGGAGCTGCACCAAGCAAGCTGCCATGGAATCATGTCTGCAATTTTAGCCACTGTTTTTGGGCTGTGCTTGGGCTTGGGCATCGTCAATTTCAAGCTTTCGGAGTTTGCAAATTTCAGCTTGTTAATTTTGGTCGTTGTCTTGGCAGTAGTTTGTGGATTACTCGCAGCGCTAAACATTTACTCGTGCTTCAGCTCATCGGACCGCATGGAGGGTCTGCGTGATGGACTGCGAGTCATCGAACAAGCCAGTGGCCGTGACCGTGCCCTTGATCGTGCTCATGGCAACAGTGACAGTCCAAACCTTGGAGATTAGCCTGTGCTTTGGTTATACTTTATCTGAATGTATAGTTTTTCGCTCGTGTCGTCCCTGAGAACTCAATATTATATATTATAATCTATGTCTATAACCATAACTTTGTGATCTGTCCATTTGTCCATAGTCCATGAAATTAAATAATACGCTCTTTTATCCAGGCGACGAGGCAAGTGATAGTGATGAGAGGTTATCTGATTCATGCGGCTCGTCGCATCGCATATCACATCTCTGTAGATTTTCATTGCCTACGGCTACGGCTACGGTCAGCCGAGAGCGAGACGTGACCCACGACGACCATTGACGAGAGGTAGAGAGGTCACGGGTCATTGACGCACGAAGCGAGGTGGTCAGATCCACAGCCAGTTGCGATATGCGATATGCCAGAGTTCAATCTCAAAATAGCAATTAATCACGCACGTGGAGTCAAAGAGACTGACGACAGCAGAAGGCTTTAACGTAGAAGGCCCAGCTCTAAATATCATCGCTTTGCATATGTTACAGTTATTCTGGGAAATCCGGGATTATGTACAATCCCTAGTAATTGTGCACACTAACCAAGAAAATGCAGGAAATATGCATAAGTCCCGGTAATTATGCACAATACCCGGTAAGTGTGTGTAATACCTGGCGATTATGGGAGATGACTGCCTCAAAATAACTGAATAGGTTAGGTTAGCTGGCTTGACCTCGCCGCCACCGACGAACACAACATGGAAACTTCGGAGGGCGTTCATTCCGAACTCGACTACAGCGACTCGGCAACCGTGGCGAGAAAGGTCAACGTGGGCGGCTACTTTTCCAATGTGGTCGGGATTCAGGACGACCGGTTCGGAATGTACAGGCGGGCCAAAGAAAGGGGTCAGGATGTTTGGCTGAGTGAAATGGGCTACTACTACGAATTTTATCGACCAAACAGGTTCATTAATGTGGGCAGGTACATCATCGAGGATCTGCGCCATTTGCTGCCGTCTGCTTATCGTAAGTGATAAGGCTGCATTGTATTTATTTGTTTTAAAAAATTTTCTACATGGTGTTGAAATGCGCGCATTATACATTATGTAGTTTGGAACCAGGCGGTCGACGACGAGTCCGCGACCAGCAGCGGCCTAATCCAAATTTCCTATGACAACCCGCAACTCTCCGCAATTAATTACACAACAGAATTCTGGGTCATGAAACAGTTTAGCAAGTACATCATTCCTGGGTCGGCTTTCTTCTTCTCGTCCGACCATGGAACGGTGGCCGCCTACAAGGATAAAACCTTGGTAATGAATTTGGAAAGGTTGCCATGCCATGCTGGCGCCATCCGCCATGGTAATTGTAATAGTTACTTGAGATTTAACACACGTTTCCCACACTCACACAGGTTATAGTTCTGGTGAACGACGACGCCCGTTCTGACCCCGTGGCCAACAAAACGTACGACCTTGGACTCTTTGACCTCAGCGCGGGTACTGTCGTGTTGGCAACAAGAAGTTCTACAACGGAGAACAATGTGTTTCTGGATCCTGCGCCCACAATTTCAGCAAACGGGAACCTGGTTTACGCCGCGCCATACCATTCTGTGACCACATTTGTCATTTCGGGCATCTTTCCGAAGGCAGCCACTTCATCATTGTTGGTCAACACAGAATTTGAGGAGGCTGGCAACTCAACGGGCACCCCGCTGGGGTGGGAGGTCGAGGGCGGAGCGGCTCGAGTGGGCTCAACCTGGGCGTTCAGGGGCTCCTTTGCGGTTCGACTTGATCCGACGGGAAGTTCTGGGCGGATTAGCCAAAATCTTACGATTCCGGATGACGCACCGGCCATCACAATATTCTACCTCTCGTTTCGAGCCTTCGCTACAACAAGACAAGCTTCCGTTGGTGTCATAATGAACGAGTCCATGGAAACAAAGGTTGATCTTGTTCCCCCAGGGAGCGTCGTGCTGGGCAGCGATTATCGGTCTTACGGGCTGACATTTCAGGCGGGAGCTCGCGATCGACTCCACGTTTATTTCTATTCACCGCGAGACGATCGCTACACAGTATGGCTTGACGACTTTAACCTTCATGCATAGTTGTACAGTTGTACGGATTTAAATTAAAACTAAAATTATCACCACAAGGATCCAAACGGTGGGTGAAACATGACAACAGGATTCTTATTAATTAAGTCATCGCTAGCACAATTAATATTTACATGCGAATCGTACGAAATTTGCCAATTGCAATTTAGCTCATACGGTCCATGTCTCGAGCGAGAGCCGAGTCATTGAAAGGAATGCTTTGTTGTACGGTGCAAAGAAACGGTGCACCTCTCTCAGAACTCCAGGGTCCACGACGGGATGATGGCGCCCCTTGTCAGCGTCTAAGCACGTGTCCTTGCCAGAGGTCGGCTCAATCCAGCAATGTTGCCCTTTCGTTGCGTTGAAGTAGAACGTTTTGTCCGGAACAAGTTCCGGGTTCAGATCGAGCCATTTCCATGCCTGCCGCACAACGGCACTTGGATCCATGCTCAGCTCATCTCCATCCAGGACGAGAATCTGTTCCAGGGAAAAATACTGAAGCCATCGCCACAAATTGGCCGAGTACATGGAATCTTTTGTGAGGAACTCGGCCGCCTCCCGCAAGAGCAAGCTTCGGCTCAGCTCGTCCGCGCTCGTCGCGTTTGAGACTCTCCTTCGAAATTGAAATATTTCTTCGAATGTGTGCTGAGTCACGATTGCGTGAACGTTTGCGGGTTCCGTCTGATATTTCTGGTGCACGTAATGCGAGAGTGTACGAAGAACGGGCTCTCGCACCAGAAGAATCAGTTTGATGGCCGGATTGAAGCGACGAATGCGAGCGGGTGCACGCGGAGTGGAGAAGTAGTACGGTGACTTTTCGAGCACAACCTTCTTGTCATCACTTCCGGGTGGCATACGGCTTTGGTACCAACTCAAGCCAAGGTGGTCGTACGCAGTCTCGTTGTTGAAGAAAGCTGGCTCTCCGTCTGCGGCCGCAACCTGTATATGGAAACATGAATAAAGCATACATACGTCGTGCGCATAAATGCGAATACCTCACGTCTGCCATAAACTCACGTCCGGGTGCAAGTCCAGCATGTGAATCAGTGCACTCGTCCCGCACTTTGCAGCTCCGAATATGATTGCGGTTGGAAGTTTCTTGCCCAGCCCACCCTGCGGGGATTCTGAACCTGGCACAAATTGGCTTCCACACGTACACACAGTTAACGGCGAGTTTAGCCACATGCTCGCCATCAACGAGGCTATTGTAAAAACTGCTATTGCGATCAACACAATGCTTTGCTTGCACTTCATGCTTGAAATAAAAAAGCAGCTGCTGATGCGAAGTTCGCCAGAAACCCGATGCGAATAATTCACCGACGGAGAGGTCAACCTTTTATGCAAAGTCAAGCTGAAGCACGTCAGAACTCATAATAATCTCTTACTCGTTACTCCTTGCGACGACTGTAAAGTCTTCTTGGCTTGCTGGCGTGGTACGGTCTCAGCCTCTGTGCGTCAATGGTTGGTTCCAATAACCGCTGAAAGCGTCAGCACATTGTGGGCATTAATCTCAAGCTGGAGTAGAAGTTTGAGTTCAGTACAAACCCCAAGAAATCGTCAATGATGATGATACTAATCGTCGATTCTAAGTTTCAGTTTTGCCCTCGGAGTAGTTGTAGAAGCACCAGTTTCTTGCCTCTGTGCTCAGTTTCCTCTGGGCAGCCAATTCGCGCTGACGCTGACGCCAATGCCATACATGAGAAGAAGTATGTACATGAGTAAAAGTATGAACTTTTATATTTATATTGAGCTGTACCTCAACCTAGAGAGCATGAAGTTGAATGTTGAATCCAGCCAACATCCATGTGTATGTAATCAGCCATGAAGTTTCAACCATAACCCTTATCTCACTCGTCGTCTATGTTTCTCGGTTCCAAACGTTGGCTTGATAATTCGCTGCTACCAGGACCTTTGATCACACGCGCCAATTTCTTGCTTAATCTCTTATCATCAAATGGTTGAAGAGCATTGGCGTGACCAGCAACATCGCAAGTTGCAACACGGCCGAGAAGTACAGAAGCAAACGACTGCACTGGTTGTTTACTTTAATTAATTTAATTTAATTTAATGTAATTCCGCAGTATTGTGGCACTGACACAGCTTCATGAAATATGCAGGCTCTGGCACAACTGAATACTGTGAACAATGATTGCCAAATATTCCGTAATCAGCACGGACGGGATTATATAAAGTTCAAGGCTTTCGAGTCTGAAACTGCGTACGACATAAAAAGAGTACCCCAACTATAACGCTTCCTGAGCAAAACTGTGGAAAACGAATAAATTAAGCCTTTTACATTATTCTGTACATCACTTCGCGTAGAATTTAGGGAATTTTAATTTTGGCCATTTTTGGCCACTTTTAGCCACCTGGCCGAGGTAGTTAAACCCATTTTTAGCCAGCCATTTTTAGCCACTGGCCTGGTTGCTCTGTATTTATTGACGACAGTTAAGCCTTCTTGTCATGCGGTCTTGTGGTATGGTCAACAGGTCAGCCTATGTGCGTCAATGCTGGGTTCCAATGACCGCTGAAAGCTTCAGCACATTCTGGACATTAACCTCAAGTTGGAGTTGAGAAGTTTGAGTTCAATACAAACCTAAAGAAATCGTCGATGATACTAATCGTCGACTTTAAGTTTCAGTGTTTGACGCTGCTACCAGGACCTTTGATCCCACGTGATAATTTCTTGCTCGACCTCTTATCATCAAACTGCTGAAGAGCAGTGGCTTGGTAGTGGCTTACACGGGCATGTTGTAACCTCGCAAGTTACAAAATGCCCGAGATTATGCACGGCACTGGTGAGTTGGACGGACCAGAATTTCTTGAGTGAACGGTTGGGTCAAGCGGGGTCAGCCAATGTTGCTCAATTCTACTGAAACCGTGCACAGTTGCTCCTGGATTTCGATTTTGCGACTTTTCTTCTGATGCTTGAGTCTCTAACATTTCTCAATACTGCAGGATGGCGTGATGCTTATTTCCTTTCCATTTATAAGCGCTGCTTCTCCGCATGAGATGGCCAATCCAAGTTCGAGGCTGACTGAGAACGGGAGACCAGGACAAGCTAACCACTTTCACACTTGCAGAATCCAAGGTAAGCCATTTTCTGTTCTTCCGAATTTGAGCCCTGATTTTTTCATTTGGGTGAGCGAAATTTCCGAATGGAATACGATCTGATTTCCACCCATTTCTCTTTGCAGTTCCGCATTGGCTACATGCCCAAAAACTAATCTCTCGCAAACTACGTCTGACTGAGGGCATGATGAAACCTTTTGAGATGGGCGCTGCTCCTTTCTTAGTCGTCCTGCTTCTGGCTTCCATGCCCCAATCTTTGTTAGCTTGCTATAATTTGGGTACATGCGAGTTCAATTCTGATTGCTGCTCAAATAACTGCCAAACATTTCTGGTGGGATACGAAAGCATTGGCGCCTGTGTTGCTCCGACTACACCTACGCCTTGCAAACCGTACGGGCAATCCTGTTGGCTCACAAGTCAGTGCTGCTACCCTGGCACCTGTGGCGACAGCCCATTCTCGACTAACTACCATTGTGTGGACCCAACAGGTGGCGGTACCACTGGTTAATTGCAAACATTTGTGCTCCCCTCTCTGGCCAATTTTATAGAATTCAGCAAGACGTACTCAAGATTAGATTCAAGAATTTAATTTGATATGCGACTACTAAACAGATATTGTACGTGTGTTAAGGCATACTCGTAATTTGACATATTGCACGGGTTGAATTGTGCTTAGCAAATTAAAATAAATATTCGGTTGACAAATCATTGCCCATGAGACTTGAACTTTACAAGTTAGCCTAGCGTGGTTGAACTTGGCGCATCGCCATAATTGCAGCTTATTTCGGCTACTTTCACCTCTTACCTAAAACCTGTCTGCAATTGCACAACTAGGACATTTGTTAAAATGGGGCTGGTAGCATCTCTCCATGGATCACCATGGATCACTTTTTCATCTCTGCGCAATCTTGGCATCATTAAATGAACAACGAGCAGACGAACTCATCGTATCTCACAGCCTATACTTGGGCTTTAGTTCGTTCATAATATAAATACTGAGGGATTGTACCGCGCGGCATGTCGTGCATTATAATCTTGTGTATTTATTTAGCTGCTGGTATGGTGTATTGAGTAATAAAATTAATTTAGTGACCCAGGAATCAGTTCTGAATTTAGAAACATGCTCATTTTATTGATTTATTAAACTAATGACATAATTGCTCAAATCAAGCTTGCATGCTTATACGCCCAACTTCTTACAGGATTACGCATTCTCTGGCGTCCGCACAGCGGGCAGCGCCACCGACTCCGCCAACGGCGACCTATGAATAGTAAACGCAAACGTTTAGACGTATGTCAACCATTGACAACCAAATACGAACACACGCTGTACGCAAATCAGATAAGAACGTACCGAATCGATGTCAAGGTCGTCGCGGTTGCCTTTCTGGGCTCCGGCTTCATTCAAACTAGCTCCAACCGAAGCCGCCCAACTCAGCCCAATACCCAAAACGAGAGCCAGAGTTGCCATTGTAATCGCCATAGCAATCTTCGAATTCGCCATTATTTGCGTGACGGTCGACAGTCGACGTCCAAACAATTCCAAAAGCAATGGCAATCGCAAGTCCCACAGCTACCCAGTTTGCGAATACTTTTTTTGGGTGTAAATTCTTAAGCTTGCTGCTGGCTTGGACAAACTCACACTTACAACTGAAAAAGCAACCGGAGAAACTCCAGCCAGCAAGCCCCTGTGTTAATCGTATGAACAATTCTGCACAGCATTTCTGAGTTTTTTATTAGCATGAGCAAAGGCCAATGCCTGAGCATTCTAAATTTGGACGTGGAAGGGTTTTTTGCCTTGGGCCGGAGCCTGAGTCCTTTTTCAATACACTTTTGGTGCGCCTTGCGCGCCGGTCTGAGTACACAAATACAACCCAAAAATGTGCGTACGTGCAATTATGCATTCACATTCAACTCAAATGTTATTTTTAGGCTTCACACTTAAAATGCTCAAAATGGTCTGTCTATTTAGCCGTATTCAGTGCTCACGCCAGTAATAAAATTAATTTAGGCACGCAGGGAATAGTTTTGGAATTAGGAACATGCTTGACCTTATTTTATTGACTTAATTAAACTCTTAATCAATTTTGAAGTCGTCACTGCTGTTGTTGAACACTTTGCACTCAAATGCTTCAAATTGCTCTCAAATGCTTCTGACCTCACGTTTCTGCGAAATCTGGCAATGGCAAATTAGCGATTCAAAGACAAATTTTTAATTATGTGATGCGTGTGAGATTAGTTGACAATTGAGATTGTGACTAATTAGTGGAACTAAAAAAGCAGCTTTGGCTTTAGATCAGCTTACACAAACAGAGGAGAGATCGGCGCAGGTCAGGCCATCACAGCATGGCTTGGCGTCTGGAGAGCATGAGTCGTTTTCGTGCCCACAACGGAGAGCTGGCGCGAGCGCGGGCGCAAGCCCGCCAACTACCGTCTCGATTTCTTCTCTTGGAGCTGCCAGCGCCGTGTCCGATACTAATGCCCACGAAATTGCCATCGCAATCACAATCACCCTCGCCCTCGCAATCTTTGTATTTGCCATCAGTTACCATTATTGTGCAGCACTGATTTGCTGTGCTATTCTTGTGGAAAGGGAGAAATGCCTGAGTGAGTGAAAGACCGAAGGTGAAGTCAACGTGAATATGAGTGTCATCAACTTTTGAACGCTCTTAATGATTTCTTGCTGCTTTCCATCCAGAAATAGAAAAACCCGTTTTCTCTGCTTCGTTCCATTACCGTTAAGCATTTGCCTTTAAGAACAAGTCGCACTTGTGTTGGTCTCTTTAGTCTTGAATTACAATCTCGTCAAAATGTTGAAACAATTTCAGCCCGTATATTTCGTCTTTATTGTCTCCATTTTGTGGTTGCTGCACGTTTCTGATGGTAAGTATTTAATTTCGTAAACTAAATTCCTGTTTTCCTCATTTATTTTCAATCCGTGCATTCATTGTTTTGTGTTGCAGGCGATTTTGTGGCGAATCTCCTTTACCCGAGCTGCATTGGAACTGGTTTCCCAAACTTTTCTTACGGGAAGGGTGTGCTGAGCGGAGCTGGCAGCGTGCCATGCACCGGCCAAACAATAACCAATTTCATGGGCCACCAATGACTGTCACTTGGTTCTACTATGACGTGTACCCGCCCGTAAGTGCCTGTGGCAATCCACCGCTGCCAGCTGGTGACCAATGCTGCCACTCGAGCGCAAACTCAACCATTACGTTCTACTTTGCTGAGGCTGTTGCTGCTGGGCTTAACACGCAAGTCATCTCATCTGGGATTGTGACGGATGGCGCATTTCTTGGAAAGTCGGCTACTTACATCCTTTCTGTGAATACAGCAAATCTCGCTCTTAATTGTAATAGGACGTACGGGCAAGAGTCGGCGGTCGGAATTGTCAGCCTGACTATTGGAAATCGGCTGAAGTGCTTGAATGGAGGATATTTGAGAGAAAATTGTCCTGGATGGCATTAAACAGTTACAATGGATATTCATTGGAAATATGCCCCACTTTTTGCCAATAGATTCCCGATTATAAATGTGTAGTTGTTTAGTTTCAAACATTTCATTGTTCCCATGGAAATGCACCTAACCTAAAAGTTATTATTCACTTGAAATGAATACGCTCAAAATATGATGTAAATAAATGATGATGAGTGATGATGTGTGTGATGTGATTAAATAATTCCAGTGCGATTAATGATATCTGAGTGCGAGAGATGAGGAAAGGTTAAAGGCCCAATGAACGTTGACTTGAGTTCGTCGGAATTCAAGTTCGCTCGAGCATCGTTGAGAAGGAAAGCCATAAACACGAAAAAGGACATTTCTGTCGCTTTGAATTTATTAATTCCTGTCGCAGAATAAAAATACTACCGTATAGAATCTCGCTGCCCTCGCCGTCGTTGGTGGCTCCTTTTTCATGTCAGTGTCAATGCTGTCAATCTTGTCAATGAAAACCTGGACAATATTCATCAAAAGCTGCTCCGTTCAGACATTTGGGCCGAATTTTAATTGTGAGACTGGCCGTACCCACACGTGCCTCCTGTCTATATGCCGTTTTACAGTTTAATGTGGGATTTAGGCTGAGGACGTACGTCGCCGTCTGGCCCAGAAATGTTCCGGGCGTCACGTTCCCTGTTGCTGTGCCGTCGATTGTGGCTTGACCGTGGACAAATGTAACGCTGTAGAATGTGATTGTGGACGTGGCAGTGGAGTGGCAGCATTGG
>JAQIUU010000285.1:0-11741 GCA_034694545.1 Mesaphorura macrochaeta
TGGCAAATGTGGCCATTGAGTCGAAATACTGCTCACACGACCTCTTCGGGTCAAGGTCCACCACTGGAAAAAGTTTGAACTGGTTCTTAACTTATATCGTACCTTCTTTCCCTCGTCAGTCAGGTTGTATTAATCTCTAGTCCAGCTGACTAAGATGAAACTAAAATGACGCTAAACTCGAAGAATCATTCTGACAAGGGAAATAATCATTCGCAAAAAACTAGCATAAAAAAGACCACATGGTAGAGCTTCAGCTTCAGCTCTGTTATGTCTTGTGTCGTTACCTTGAAGAGGTGTTGGTCACCAAAAGGAATCAAGCATGCTAATAATATAGAGTTTAATAATCGTCTCCTTTCCATTTCTTGCAGCAGGCAGATCAGAACAGTGAAACAAAGACAACTCAATGCTAAACGCGATACTGCGATCAGCGTGAGACAATCAACAGCCAAGTGTTCATTCGATACGGTACAAGAAATGTGATTGTGTTCTGTATTTGGAAGAGACCGTCTCACGCAAAAAATATTGATATATTAATATTCGATACGTTCCTGAATCCTCAACTCAATTGGATTGATTTTGATTTCGTGTGCGGAAGTTGCGTACAGATTCATGAGTGACAATCTTTAATTAATAATACGGGCATTTGGATGTAAAAATATATCGTCATAGATGATACGATTGACTATACGTTGAATGCAGTAGGAACGAATAAAATTATTCCGTGATACTGAGCCTTGTATTTATTGGAACCTATCTTTGCAGCCAAACTGTATACGCACATGATTTTCACTGTTTGGCGTAAACAAACATCAAGTTTGTTTATCATGAAAAGATAAGAATTTTTGCGAGCTAAATAGCACATTACATTGGCAGTCAGATGTTGAGTCGATGACGCATCAAGTTCAACGACAATAACAAAGTTCAGCACTGCGAACTGCGATTCAGGAATCACTGATAAAGCATAGCGATCAAGTGGTCTCTTTGTTTTGGTTTCATCGCACCACGCTGAATGAACTAGTTTTAAATTGGGTTCTGCGTCGCAAACGTTCTGGCGCTTTGCCTGCCGTCCACTGTCTACACAAAGGGGAGTACATGGAATTTACATACCCAAATTTTCGTTTTCTTGTGCCTCGTTGCAGCGTCCAACCACACGAATGATGGCACGTCCAGCAAGTCGAGTACACATCATGGCCTGATGATACTCCGCAGGGTTCACCTGCTGATTGTTTGTCAAATCCAAAAATTGAGGCCTCATCTTGAATCAGATGCTCTCTTTGTTCTCACAAGCTGAAGATGAAAATCACGTCACCAGTCACCAGACTTTGAGACTCTTGCACTATTTTAATCACAAAAGACAAAAATATTTTGTTAGACACCTTATAATTTGAGTTTGCACATGAATGTCACATCGCTATGAATGGACACAAGCGATTTTCTGATTTCCATATAAAAATACTCACGCAATAAGAGTTATGAATATTTATGATTTGCAATGATGACAAGCTGCACAGCAGAGCACACGCAATGAAGATGAACTGTTTGTTTACACACGACTAGAGTACAGTTGATTCTGTACGTGATACATCGCTGTCTCACTTGCGATTTCTTTAGTACGCTGGCTCAAGAAGATTATTAAATTAGGCCCATACGAATGACACCACAGACACATGAGTTCAAAATGACGAAAAGATGCGACTGAAAACTTGCACGACTTGAAAAATGTGTGTCGTCTCTCTCATATCAAGACAGAATTAATTAACGTTAATTATTACGTAACAGCGCGCACAACAATAAAACTCGTCAGCAATCACAACTCGAGTACAGCATGCGTGAGCAACAGCTGACCAGTGACGACAAAACGCACGATATGCAACCCAACGATGATGAATGGCGAGTGATTGAGACTGCAGTGACTGCCTCGAGAAGCGATGTGAAAAGCGAAAAAGGACTCATCGTCGTTGTCCGACTCGTTAAATCGTTAACTGCAGTTGTGATCTGCACGTGAAATTAAAATCTGCACGCTTACGGACCGTTGCACGAAGCATTATGATGTGTAGAGATAAAGTTGATTGCGAATTAGAATGATTGGGTTCGATGAATACAATGCGTTAATAAAAAATCGCACCAGAAAGGTTATGTTGTACATTCTGTTAGTTCTGTACGCAGCAAACATTAACAGCAACATGTGGCTTGCGTTATCGTCAGTGTCCACGCAGGCCAAAACTGCACGCTGCGTTGAGTGCGTCCTAATACTCGTAAATCGTATCATTTGTTTCGTTCGCATGCACCATTCATATATTTCCTGACAACAACAAAAAATCTCTTTTTGCGAAGAGCAAGAACGCCAACACAATTTACTCGTAATGCAATGGCATTAAGCTGGCGAGTCAGATAACCCGCAGCCAACAACGAGTTATCATGAGGCCAAAAGTGAGATGTGGCCAGCCGACGCGACGACGGACAAAAGCTTAATTCAACAATGCGCAGCGGCGCAAAAGTATAAGGAAGTTGAGCAAGAAGTGCACACATTGGATTTATTGCTTTCGTTGTCGTCAGCCATGTGCAAAATGTTTTAACGTTACGCTTCTATAATGAGATTTATAGCGGCAGGCTCAACAAACGGCAAAAGGGCAGATGTATAATTATGCACCACCAAAGACCAAAGATAAAACTGTCAAAGAAGAAACGCAGCCCAAGTACTTACCTGAAGTTTCACAAGAATGAGATTGTGTTTCTGGTAAAGGTTGGCTCCAGTTGTGCGAACAGGTGAGACGACGTCTGTACTGCACACGTTGAATTCTCACTTTCTAATTACTTCAGTTTTCCTATGAGGAAAATGAGGCTCAAAAACAGGTAAAGGTTTGTCCAATTTGTCCGTGCAAAGAGCAGTGCTCCCCGTTTTCGGTTTAATCTCGTCGAGAGGGCAATCACTATTGGCACCCGACTTCGAAAAAACATTGGCTTTTATTTGGGAGAACTTTGTTGCGGAGATTCCAAATCCTGGCTTGGTTCAGAGCTCCGCAGTTGAGTAGCTGAATAGAAGATGTACACAACCGCCTAGTTATAAATAATTTCAAAGATCTTTAGCACACACACGCGTCTTTCTCTCCGTCTTAAATTTTAACTCTGCCTCGTGCGAGTACACCCGAGAAACGCCAGAAAAATTTTCCATATGGCGTCAACTTGTCTTTTTCAACAGAAAAAGTCACTGTGCTTGGCACTCTGCGCATGTTGCTGTCTTAGCATTTTAGATTTTGCGAATCCGTCTGTTATTTGCTTTGAGTTCTTGAGGTAGTGGTTAAGGTAACTTTAATTTCGTACAAATGAAATGTGATATTTTTATCGTGCTTTCATTGCCAAAAAATTTCCGAAGACAGAAATGTCAATAATCCATGACCTATTGAGTTGAACGCTAGTTTTTGCATGTTTGTCTTTGTCTTTGTCTTCGTCATGTCAATTTTTTGAAATCTTACCTCAGCCCACAAGACAATGGTAAAACAAAATAGTCACGACTCTCGACAGAGAGCAAAAAATATAACGGGCAAGGAAACGGTCGTAAAATTGCCCACCCGACAGTCATAAAATTGTGATATTTAACTAAATGATGGGTGAGTTTTTCTTTCCATCCTCGTCGTAAAAACGGAGGAGCAAAGGTCAAAACTCGCGTACATGGCTGTTCTTTGCGGATCTTCGCACTAGTGGCAAACTGCCGTAACATCTGTAATAAGGCAGTGGATGCCCGGGCATTCTTTTCTGAAGGAGAGTATTTCACCGACCCGTGCGTTCTGTTGTGCAATACGAAGTTGAGCATGGAAACATGCTCATGTTAATGTGATTTTCACGAACCGAAAGTATAGCTTCGATTTTGCATGATGGAATCAGCAACACAATACAGAACTTGATTTTAAGCCAAACCTGGTACGGGACTTCCATCAAATGATTACTTTTCAGGTACCCCAAATTATCGAATGACAACGAGACCATTGATAAAGGTTTATTAGCTCGTACTCTCAGACTCAGAACCAGCTTTCGGAGAAATCAGTCATGGCGAGTGAGTAACCTTGCTCATTTCCAACTCTTATCACTTCTCATCGTCGCCTGCGTTTCTACTTATGGCAAACGTATAGGACAGAGGACACAAAGAATTTGACCAGACCTCAGGCCGAACTCCAAGAATCTCACCCGAAAACAATACAAACCCAATGTTTCTAAAATGCATTTATTTAATACGAATCATATTTTCACAAGTGTAATTAAGGATTAAGACTTGAAAACTAGAAGAGAATCAATCTCTAACTATCACTAAATTGAAAAATAGAATTACAATGAAAACAGCAAGATTTGGCAATTTAAATGCAATAAATAATGTCTATGAGAATAGTATTAGTCCGGATGGCTAAATGTAAATGCTGGTAGGACTAGAAACTTTAAGTGCGTTCAATGAAATTTATAGAAATATGTTATTCATTTCAAGATTACACAGTTCGATTTCGATTAGAGCGTATCTTTCAACAATAAGGCTAGCGAATTTTAAACTTTCTCAGAACAACATTAATGATATACAAGATATGTTTCGTTTACTAATGGTGAAAGCAATGATTCTTATGTGATTAGAACCTTATGAGCTCTGAGCTCCTAAAATGTCTTTAGCACGTATTACTAATGCTTGTAGTAAGACAGCTTCGAGTACACAAGCTGTATTGACTAAGCATTTGGAATGAAGCAATAAAATGTTTACACTAAAAGACGCCACTTTGGAAAGCTTTCGATGCTGAAGTACGGCCGATTAATACTTTACTCCGGGGCTTTTCACTACTTCGTGCACATTCGAGCACAACCCAACAACGATCCTGCGACTTCACTCCAATATGTAGCGCTTAGATAGAGTCTTCTAACCACATCATCTTACAAATTACTCTAAGCAGCACCTTCAAGGAAAATACAAGTCGCCTAATACTGCTTTCACTATAAAGCTATTTAAGACCCCATATTTCTGTAATAAGTAATATTATCCTACGGCTCGGTATTAGACCCAGTCAATTACGCTCAATCTAACGTAAGTTCATGAATTACGTAACTAGTAACTATCAGTCTTCGTCTAATTCAATTAAGTTTGCTGTGGATGCTGACAGAGTTGAAAGTAATCCAGTCGAAACGGAATGTTCGTCGTCATTTTCCTCATCCTCGTCATCTTCTACGTCCTCCAAAACTCCAGATGTCTTTACCTGATTTTGATTTTGTTTTTCGGCCTCTTCGTCTTCTTGGACTTGTTGAAGACCGGCGCAATAATGAAGCATAAGAATGGCCAAAGCCTTTACACGTTCATCACAAACACACATTTTGTTCCGAAGAGCTGGCTTTTCCGCTACACCAGCTTTTGCTTCAGCTTTTTCTAAGATCATTCGTTCGCTGGATGCCGTGTCAATTTCTCCCTGGAGCCGATTCAGCTTAAATTCGAAATGAGAATTGAAATTAACCTTCTTGCTTTTTGTTTGTGTAATTCTCTCAACAATAGAAAGAAAAGAAAGAAAGCGTGCTTGCTCTAAATGCGCTGGCAAAATAAAAATGCGTAAGCGGTTACTGTTTTATCAAACTAAAATTTAATTCCTTCAAAAATCATTGCAACTTTCCACACATTTCCACAGTTGAAAATATTAATGTTGATTAAAATTCTAAAACCCGTACAAAATGGAATGTTTGTTTACGAATACCACAAAACACATTCTACAGCTAGTAATTTGAATAATGTTTACTGAACTACTAAAAACCCTGAGAAGACTTTAGCCGATTTAAGGTAAAAATCAGCTGATTAGATGCGAGGCTTGTCAATCACAGAAGTAAAATCACATATACTTGATAGGAAGTAACTAGATAAATGTAGTATCTTCAACAGCCTTTTAGTCCTCCAAGGTTGCACACAAAGAACAGGTTAACTCGGCAAAGCGGGCACATCACATGAACGACTATAAAATTTATTACAGATAAAAGTGCAAAACCAAATAAAAGTGTACTATAAGCAGTGAATACAATTTTTATTGCAAAAATACTAACCAGATCATTAAGTCTCATTTTTCTCTCGGCAACAGACATTCCTTTGAAAATATCACGCCCCGTTTCTTTGGCCATGGATACGAAATCGTCATTAGGATTTTTTGTCAATTGATCAACTGCTGCCTTTAAATCTTCCTCCACGTTACTCGGACTTCCAGAATCCAGAATTTCGAATGGGTTTTGCACTAGTTGACTCTGTGAACCACTTTCGTCGGAAGTGCCAGGCTAGAAATATAAAAACAATTGTATCAAGTGGCTAGAAGTAACGAGTGTGATGTGGTGGAAGTGAAAGTAGGGTTATGTATGTGAGTGGCGGTTTCCTCTCCCTCCTGTACACTCACTTTTCGCTGGAAAGTAGGTGACGCTTGCGGTGATGGCGGAAGACTCTTCGAAGAATTGTTAGGATTCAATGCAGGAGGAATGAGTGCAGTAGCTGATCCGACTCTGCGCAACTGTGAAGATCTGTTTACTGCACTGACAATAAGTCCTCCAAGGGTTCTGCGTCGCACTGTATTTCCTGCTGGTGGGTTAATCTTGTCCTGCATAACATGAAAATGAAATGAGCATGTTTCGTCCAATTAGGAACGATAATTATAGGATTCGAGATTGCAATGAAGTTTTACATGGTTTTGAGTTTCCGTGTGTTCTATCTTGTCACTAAGGTTGTTTTCTGATGCATTTTTAGTTACAGGATCACTGTGAGTCATTATAATTTCTGGAGTGACTGTTCCTGGTGTAAGACTTGATCTAGCTTGATATACGTCTCCTTTGCAGGTAGTATTCACAACGCATCTTTCATAGCACTTCTTATGGCACTTCATATTGCATATTTGACATGTGTAAGCTTCTTTCAGCCAAATCTGTTTAATCAAACCAATTTGTAATTACAGAAAAATTCATAAGCAGCTTCGCACGTTGGCATTCCGTCTCAAAACCTACCTTTTTATTGCAATAGTCACAGACGGCAGCGCTGCGGAAATGTGTCCTGATAAACTGATGCGGCTGGTTCTCATCTGTGGGACTGCCACTACCACCTCGGAGGGCCTCGGTATCCGGTTTTGGAATGTTGGCGACAGGTGTCGGAATTAAGGACATTTTTCGTGTCGACGCATTGTCAGTAGATTTGTACAAGAACGAAAGAGTAATTCTGCCATAGCAAAGGTGAGGGTCGAAGCCAGAGTGATCTTTCAAAGTGTGTTCTCGCCTAAAATTATGAAAGTTGATTGAATTCACGTGGAGCTGGCTGGAGCATAAATTATGAGCAAAGGACCGGAGAAATGACAAAGCAGCAAGTCCAACTTACGCATCCACAGCGTTGCCATCCGGTGAGGCCAAATAGTAATCCTTCACAAAGAAGCCCATACCAGTAGTAAAGCATTCAGATAGAATATCTGTTAGCGGTATTGACAGACATCCAATGACTTTATCTTTGCACGACGGAAACAAATGTTCAGCAGTTTGGCCGCTCTGTTCAATGAAAGTTAGCTTAAGCTACTCGCTTTCAAAGATAAACTTTTATACACCGTACCTTGCTTTTCCTATTTGGGCTGCCACTTGGTGTTGAATCAGAACTATCACCATCAGTCACTTGAGGACAACTCCAGAGGGAAATATTTAGAAACCTATTTGTCTCGGTCACATCGAAGTCAAACGTCTCTTGAAATATTGGATCCTACCGAATAATACTTAAAAATTGTTACCACCCACTCTTCAAGTCAAGTATTTATTCTGCATTAACTTACATGATTTTTCCCAAGCATTCTCGTTCTACCAACCCAATGATGATGGCCGCTTGTCGAACTTTCAAATACAACAAATGGGGAATTTGCTGAATTACAACCTGCATCTGATGAGTCCTCGGCCTCTGAAACTGATGTAGTGCATGCATCTGTATTTTCACTTGAAATTACTCCTTTGTCGTGATCAATTGTTCCTTCTAGAGGAGCTTCAGCACTATAATCTCTGACAGTGGCATTCACTTCGCTGTCAGAGTTCGGTCCAAGGGTTCCAATCGTTACATTTCGTCGCACACGCCAAACCACTTTAACTGAATTACTTCCACGGAAGTACTTAATGCATTGCTTCACAGATGTGACTTTCTTCCCATCCACCGCAAGAATCTCATCTCCAAGTTCCAGCCCAACTTCAGGACAGCTGTACGGTTTACCACTCACTGTCCCAAGAACAGCGTGAGAGAGTGAAATTGAAGACACCAATGGGCTTAACGATTCAACAACCGGAACATTCCCGTTCCTGCAATAAATAGACAAAAGGCGAGGTCTATTAAGTCTTGCACTTCGCTTATTATTATCAATAAAAATAAAATAATAGTATTCTTTGTCATTACTGTGCCAAAACAAAATCCAAATTGGCTTCTCGTCTGACACTTTTGACACATATTACATCTCGCACCATATACGCGCTCTTCGATTCTGTTGCGGAAGGAACCACACCAACTCAGTCGTAGTCTCCTAAATTTAAAAAATAGTGCAAGAGTTAGGTACGTGCCAAAATTAAATATAGTTAATAAATAACCATAAGAGGTACCAATTCCAACTGTAGCGTAGATCTTATCTTGGATCAAAGTTTTCATCAGACCACGGCACTCAACAACGGTTAAGGATAGTTTCCCAGTGGTTTCAACTAGGGGAGCCATTTGTGGAAGTAACGCCGAAATAGCATGCTCCATGCGTTGGAAAAACGGTTTGTACCTGATCTTGAACATGGGAAGCGTATGCTTCTTTCGAACAGATCGTTTCAACTGATTAAAATGAAGTATAGTTAGAAATCAAGAATTAACTCTGTGCAGATGCCAACAGATTTATACGAAGCGTACCTGTGCAGCAATAATGGACGTAATTTGACCAAAACTTTTCCCATAAAGTTGGGATTCAACTCCAATGTCAATTTCAGGGGTTTCAGAGAAACTAATTGACCAGTGAGCATAGGGTTCAGTGGTGAATTGTAATCGAGCTTTTCCCTTCACTTCTTTTACTAAAATGTGAAATTTCTACCATAAGCTCATTCAGTAACAGGGTGATCGAATTTAAGAAAGTAAAACCTTTACCTTTAACGGACAGGTAAGCTGAATGCTTCAAATGCGTGTCAGCGTGAATAGCAAACGTGAATCCGCCGGAGTAGGTCAAATCAACTAAAATGTCCAGAGTAGAAATACAGTTTGAAATTGGGTGCAGTTCAACTTTAGTAGTTTTAATCCAGTTGAGAACTGGAAAATTGTCCCCCAAATCGATGCTTTGAATCTGAGAAGAGAAACAAAATTGTCAATCTTGGTCAGAAAAAGAATATATCGACAGATCCTCATTAGTCTACAGTACTTACGCCGATACTGGAGAAAACCTTGCCCAGCATGGATGACGCTAAAATTTCATCAAATTCCATGGCCAATTTGCGCAAAATCCATCTCCTTATTGCTTCGGAGTTTCGAAGTTCACGAAATAAGAAATATAGAACGAAGTTGAAAGCCCAGCAGTTTTCTTTCGTCTTAAAGGATTCGTCATTAATTTTTGACAATAACACCTGCAAATCGAATAATCAGCTCGTCAATCACTTTTACTCAATCTACTGAAATCTTTCGTTTGGGCGTACAGGAGGAAGCTGGAAGGTCGAGGATGGCGGCTGCTTCTGCGGCTGTTGCAATTTATCCTTCTCATTCTCGTCTGGGTTCAAAAGAAAGAATGACAGCACGTACCAAAGACCACATCCAACCACACAGATGCCAACAATGATTCCAAGTAAAAACACAAAAAGAAGGGACGAAAATGATTCCATTGCTTAAGCAAGCAATACTTTACTTAGCAGCCCAAGTTTGTTCCTCTGTAGCATCTAGATGAAACAAATCTGAGAAAAATGTGGACCAAATTACTTTGGGATATGATGCAAATGTGCGAAATGGATTACGAGATATGAGTTCTCAATTTACCTCATTTAGCTGCGATAAGTTACGAACGTTCGCCCCATGGATAGAAAGGGAAGAAATTAGACAAATGGAATGTAGGCTGTAGATCCGATTTAATCTCATTGGCATATTACTTATTGGCCTAGGATGTTGACGTTCATTTTGTTTTTAGACAATTAAGTATTACTAACACCCATCACACAAGCCCTTGATTTGAGATCACTGAAATACGAAAAAAAATACAGTCCCATTCGACGCTATATCGTCTAAATAAATGTGATTTTAGAACGTTACCTTTGCGTTTGCTCATGACGCGAGACTCCGACCGAATCGAGCAAGCACCATCAATCAGCACCATGTGAGTAAAATGTTCTTCTGTAAAGCAATTCGTACCCAAATTTTTAAAAATATTCGTTGCGTGAATAATTTATCAGTTGTTGAGTAAATTCTACGCATCGAGATGACTAGTTCCAGCAAATAAGGTGTGCAGGTGTGGATCAATGAGTAATTACTGAAATGTCACACAGGAGGAAACGGCAAATACCGAGTCCTCACTGCTGACAAGGTGAGTTCTGCACAACTTAATGACATTTAGAATGCAGACTTCCACTTCCCAGTTCTAGTTTAGGTCTCACTTCCATGTTAGCACTGTCAGAACCAACAGTGCATGTTGGGATTATTGGAGTGGAATGTATTATGTATTTACTTCGGATTTTATGTCACTCTTCTTATTATGATATCTGTGGAAGCAAAGTCATGTGAGTCACACAGGGGAATACGTGACACAGTTTCCGTGCACAACATAGGCTGGCCTGTTCTTGTATCCCTGCAACATCCTTTCTCAATTATTTAGGGGGTAAATCTCGAGGAGTAAATATTATTAATTCGTAGCACTCTCTTCTCTCCAGAATTTACTGCATAAGATTGCTTCGCATATGCTATTCATTTAGTTCGAATTCGAACCCAACCAAGTTTTTCGTTTTGGCAACTTACAGAAGCTCGCTTTTAATTTCTAAATTGTGTTTTATTTGCGACGTATTAATCGCGAGTTTGTGATCGTGCAAATTTGACATTGAGCTCAAAGAGAACATGTAACATATTTTTATAACATGGTCAGCTAGACATACTAACCATTCAAGCCTGCTGGAATTAGGAAAACTTGCAGTGATTCTTGCACTAACAACGAAGAGGAATCTGGTTGGCCTTATTCGGTACAAGATAAGCCATTTTAGGTAAGTGGTGTGCACCTTCTCAAAATGGGGCAAGTTGTTTTAAGTTTAATATTAAAGAAATCTCAAGTCGGATGTTCCCTGTTGGTATTGTAGGTATTGGGAGTATTGACCAAATTGCCTTCTAAAACTGAGGTGTTTCCACAACGGAACTGGTTAAAGACAACGGAACGGAAGGAGAAGATCTAGGCTTGGCTTGGCGAAATAGAAATTATTTTTCATGTAGGCCTAGATTTCTTAGTAAGTACTTTTCGTAATGATATAATAAAGTCTAGTTGTGTTAATATTTTAGGCATAAACACAATTGAGAGATCTAGTTCACTGTAATTTTGCTCATGCATTTCCATGATTTGTGTAGGACCGCATTGGTTCGCTGGTAAATTTAATACAAGGGAGGGTTGAACATTCTTTTCCGATTCCAGTAGTTATACAGTGATTTGTATTTCAATATGGGAAATTGTGCGTCATGGTGCGGCGGGCAAGATGATGACGAAGATTTGGCTGCGTCGGTAAGGCGTGCTAATCAGCAAATGTCGCCAACATAC
>JAQIUU010000286.1:0-11736 GCA_034694545.1 Mesaphorura macrochaeta
GCTTGGAATTTTGTGAAAAAAAGGTAAATTGGTAAAAGCACAAATCAGAGGAGTCAAGTCAAATGCAATCCACGTGACGCGTGACATGAACTGGTAAATTGCGTAGGAGTTCGAATTGCTGAAATGCTGTCAAATGCCCAAATGCTGTGGGGTTCGCCGTTACAAGAATTTACGTGACCATTTTTAATTTTTATTGAATATGTGAATGTGTCAAGGTAGAAGGATCGAAGCGATCGAAGCATGTAAAGTGGATTGAAATTGAATTGCGCCATGCGCCTACGATCACAATTTACGTGTGGTAAGTGCGTGGTGGAAGAGGGATGTAGCTCGCACGTTAAATGAGACAAGATAATGATGGTTTGACGAACGACGCGACGAGAAGCAGAATACACTATACTCAGCCTTTCATCAATATTCCTGTTTAATTTTTATGCAAAATCACGACAGTCACGAGTCCAAAAGAAAATTGATTGCCGTGCTCGAGAATGTCGAGACTCGAGACTCGAGAGCAAAAGAGTACAAGAGACTCAAGACGATAGTGATGGCGATCGTTCTATTTCAGACAGGACGAGTTTCAATAATGAAATATTATTCCAACAGCCACCAACCACCAACACACAAACTGTATTGAAATGCCATAAAAAATTCAATCCACAATCCATTGGCAAATGCAAATGCAAATTCAAATGCCCAAATGCACTTCATCTTCATGAACTACCAAATAACCAAATAGCCGAAGGAAGGCAAAGGCAACAACCTATTTTTTATATTTATCAACTCGAGTCTCGAGTCTTTTGGATCATCCAAACCTTTGCTATTGCTATTCATCTCATCTCTTTACTACTCTTTTCTCTTCTCTTGTCAAATTATGCACCCAATCCTTCATCGGACTCGCAACGCACTGTTTGACATGACAGAGACTCCTTTTGCATTGACCATGACCAAAATCACAGGCACAGCATAGAAAAGTGTGCAATGCAAATGGAGCTGAAATGTATTCCTGGCCATCCATATCACCGTATCTTTGCTATCTGTGCCTTGCTCCCTAATAAATAATAGACTGGCTGTCTCGTCCTTTCTACTTGTCTTTCCATGCATTGTATGAGATGGTCGAGGAATAGAATCCAGAATATGATTATAAGATCGAATGCTCAGAACCCAGAACGAACGCCCCATGAATAAAGAAGAGTCGCTGTCTTGTCTGTCGACGCAGAGCAAGCACATAAATCACACGTCCACAAAATGTCAAAATATATCGCCAACAACTCACGAACGTGCTGGACGAGGAAAGGAAGGAATTCGCCTGGGAATTCGGACCGAAACCCCGAATTCGGGTTCCTCTCCGTTTCTTTTCATGTGTGTGAGTGTGATTGTGAACCATGTCGAACCATAAAAAGAACAATCGCTGTGTTCAGTGTTCGTGGTTCTTGACTCGACTCCCTTGTCAATCACGTCTCATGGACCGACCGACCGACCACATTACACGAGAATGTGTCTCTGATATTCGTTAATAAGTTATCGCCACACATTTCCCATCCGCCACCACTCATTTTTCACTTAAATTGCAATCTGTTCGTGGTCGTCGATTCCAAATGCCCCAATGCAATGCCCCGACATCTTAAATTGACTTTATTATCATTGCTCCATTGCTTGTGCGTGTGGGAGTGTCACTTTTATGATTTGATTCATATTTTAGGAGCAGGCAAAGGCACGTAAGAAATTGACAGGACAGAGGATGGACGCATAGACATAATTCCGTGGTCGTAGGATTACAAAACCCAGAGACAATCTGCCTGGTCACTGGTCACAGTCTGGACGACGGAGGTACCAAGCACGTACACACGTTCACGGGTCTAGAAATGTTTCCCACCGAATTCCCCATGTTTATCAAATATTGATGAGCAACACGAAAAACATAAAACAGACGGACGGACGAAAGGCAAGAAGACAAGACAAGAATTGCATTGGAATGAATTTCAGTCAGTTCGTCGGTCCATATTTTTATAGCGAGAACCAGAACGGAACCCTCTTTGACTTTGACTCTCCGAGTGTTACATTCAGTTAAGTTTCAGTTCAGACTTCAGAATCGCCACAAACCATTAACCTTAGCCACTAAAACACCAGCACATCGCAAGTCTGATGTTCGTTGCTTTATCAGTGTTGAAGTTGAACTCTGTGAAAGGTAAAATTCATTGGGGAATTCACAAAGACGAAAAAACGTGGACGAAAGCGAAAGCGGCGAGACGCGACCGACTTCCTTTCCCTTCCCGTTGTGGAACATATTGATATGTGTATGCACGTACTGCCGTGCCCGTGGGCCCGTGCCGTCAAATGCCAATGCTCGTGTTTGTAAGCAGACTTCACAGCCAGAATAACAAACGCGCCTCAGCGTACTGCATACGTCGAATTGCCGAGTACGAGTGTCCGAAAATCCTGCCCAGGAGCACTGCAGTGGTCAGAGTCAGAGCCCGGGACTGAATAACCGAATTCTGATGTTACTGTTTGTCCAAGTGTTAAGCTGGGTCAAGTGGACCGAATAAAAATAGAAACCAGCTTAAAAGGGTTAATGCAATTAGTGGAGCAAGGGAAGTGGTAACTAACTGCCTGGCATTGGCAACTCCCGTCTCATGAGATACGACTATACGACACGAAGGTCATGAAAGTCACTTCCGAGTTTAGTCTCAACGTTTCTCAAAGGAATCCAAATTTAATTCTTCATTACCAAATGCCCATGTAAGGCAACTGCGCCAATTCGTGATTTGCAAGAGCAAGGTCTTAACAAATGCAGTAGTGAAACAGGTGTGCAGGGCATTCTTTGGTTCCATGTCGCGGATCAGACGACGAAATTGCGTGGCCTGTGCGTGCTTTCCATGGGCTCACAAGTAAATTCCGGTCCCGTTCTTCCATAATTTCCCCGAATGGTCATCAATCTAGCCAAAAGCCACTCACAGCACGTACAAAAATGTCCAGTGCACAAAGCACAGGAAAAAGCGAACATCGACCGTGCAGCATCGCATCACAATTCAGAACCTCAGAGATGATTCTGTACAGTGCTTTGCTCTGGTTCTGGTTCTGGTGCAATTGGTCGTATATCATTTAGAACACACGGACATTGGAATTAAAATGAGAAAGATTCATTTCTTTCTCACTTTCATTGTATGCCATGCGATGGTCATCGGGAACGGGAAGAATCGAGATGCGAAGAGCAGAGAGCCGGAGAATGTGTATCAGAATCAAACACTCGTTCTTGGCACGAAATAAGGAAAGATGCGCTGATATTTCTAAGCCCCGCACTGCAACGTTGGCCGAGTCATTAAATCCTTGTGGACTGGACTGGATGGTGGCAGCGGCGGTGTGATGTGGGTCTGGAGACCTCTGGACAAAATATATCATCTCCAAAGGTATTTCTACCGTCATACCTTACTTACAACTTTTAGAACGTACGTACGCCTTTTTGTATTGTGGTAAGGGAAAAGAACACCAGCGCCAGGCCAGTCAGTTAATTACACTTGTCAAAGTTTAATAATATTTAGATGATATATTACTCTTCCCTTCTGCAGTGTCTTCAGAGAGAATACAGACAACTTGGGAGGACGAGCCGAGATTTTTCGGGTAGCTTGGACCGGCACTCAAAGAAACAAACTTCGGACTCCGTACATCGGAGCATGGAATGGAGGATGTTTTCCATTTCTAAATTCAGAAATTACCAATTCAAACTTGTCGACCCGAAGAAGCAAAGAGCATTTTGTGATTCTGTTTCTGTATTTTTACAAAAGTTAAGCTTCGAGAACCAAAAGAATCAAACTCGCAAAAGTAAAGTACAGGAAAAGTTCCGGAAATCTCTCGCTGCTTTGCTCTTGCCGATCGCTCATTCAATTCAGTCCAAGTCCGAAATCATTCATGTTTATTTTATACTGTCTGCCAAATAGCCAAATAGCACGAGTTCCACAAGATTGACAAGACAAAACCTAGAAGGCCGCTTTGGACATGGAAAGGAAGATGATCAATTTGTGGCGTATCTTTCAGGCTCATCGTTTCGCATATCGCCTGTCCCTGTGTTGGTGTTCATAGCTGGACTTGGACTCTGAGTTGATTTACGAGCTTCAGCCACTTCATTTTCATCTCATTTTCTATTCCATTATTCTGCCGAACTGATACACTTTCTATTCTACACAGTCCTGTGTCCTGTCTCTTTGCCTGTCTGTCCTTTCAGAAAATAAGAATAATGAATCACAAAACCCCTCTCGTGAACTCTGTCGTCTCGTCTCTCCACGCAGATCACATTATGTATTATGTAATGCCTCATGTCCCATGCTACGCGATCCACACGGATTCTGCTGTCTGCTTTCTGCGGAAGAATTCTTCCTAAATTGCATCATCAACATTTACAGAATTACAAAATCAAAATGCATTCGATCAAAATTCAAGGACTGGCGGACAGGAACGGCGGACATTCACCGACTTGAGACTTTAGGCCGAAATTTATGAAATTTGAGTCTCCATTCAGATTCTATGCTTCACCGTACCGTGCATCTGCAGTGCATTTTGGCTCAGGCGTTCATTGATGCACAATGCGTAGAAATTTAAACCCAGCCATAAAACAATGAACACGAACAATGCCTCAATGCGTGAATGCATGAATGAGTGAATGAACAAGGAAAAGGTAGGCAAATAATACATGCCTAGAGTTATGACTCGTACATGACGAGACGAGGGGAGAAATTAAGAATAAATCAATACCGAGAGACTCGACTCAGGATTTTGTGATTCTGCAATGCGACGACGAACATGAAGGATGAAAAGATGAAATCACAAGTCCCGAGTCTTAATTAACACGGTCGGATGGTGCAGATACAGATGAACATGCCTGGTTCGTGTGCCGTCTGACGTACAGATACATGGTGACTGGCGACGAGTGGACGAGTTGTCTGTCTCCTCCTTCGACATTCTAAGTTATGAACCAAAGACCATCCCTTCAGAATTAATATGCATTTCCAGCTCCATGGCCTGCCTGCCATTGCCATTGCCATTGCATTGGTTATTAAAACCTTGGGTTTGCTTTGACAGCTTCGAGCCATGATACTCAGGACACGGGACTCGTGAAGCATGGAGCTTAGGGAAAGATACAGCCGATGATTGAATTCAAATGGCCACGTATTTCTCTCAATAAGCCTCTGCCCGTCTACTCGAGTAATCTCGTACTAATAAACTTTCTCGGTGGCCGTTGAAAACACACAGCACAGAAATAATGATGTATAGACTGCATGTAATTTGTACTTGTACTACGAGTGAAATTCATATCGACAGAAAGCCAGAAGGGTTGGTTGGGAATAATTTTCACCATGTCGCTTGTCTCTTGAGTTCATTAATGAAATCAAGACAAAAACAGGGGTAAAGTTACACTTTTAATATGCAGACAAGCACATGGACGATGAACTTGGATTTGGATTTGGTGAGCAAAGCTCCGAACACCAAGCAAAGGCAAAGGCAAAGGCAAAGGCAGAAATTATGAATCCCCGAAGAATTGCCCATCATCTAATCATAGCAATATGCACGGCACACGGCACTCGAATTTATTAATTATAAAATGGCTGCTGACAAAACACAAAATTAAGGCTCGTCATTTCGATTTTCCTTTTTAGTTACAAGAATTGACTGCCAAAGCAGAATGAAATTGGTATCAGATTCCCACCTAACTCTGACTCTGGTTTAGTTTAGTGGACGACTACAAATGTAATTGGCGCTACGATGCTCGCTCGCGTCCACTAAGCTTGTACGTGCACTTGCGTGAATATGAGTTGTGTCAAAAGTCATTCTCATACTTTGTAATATTTATTGTAACGTGCTACAAATATAATTACATGTGACAATTGACTAAAAGTATGAAACTGCAGAACTTGAACTGCATTTTCCTTTGCCTTTGCCTTTGCCTTGTGCACAGCTTTTTGACGTCTGCAATATCATTGCAATTTAACCCCTCGCTCACTCATTCCATTTACCATTTAACCCTTCAAGACACTTCTTGTGCACTCTAGCATTGCAGTGCAGTGCAGATTCCCGAATTCCCCGTCTGGGAATTTCACCCCTTTCTCCATCATTTTGTCACTTGCTATTTTCTATTGTCTTTTCTCTGTCAAAATGCCTTCGTTTATTGTTTCCTCTGACTCTGACTCTGACTCAGTCGTTCAGTGTTTAATTCCTTGTGATTGTGAACCCGAAACTGCCTGGACAAAAATACTTGCAAGCAAAGGAGACTAACTTGAGTCAGGTTGAATGAGAAACAATCAATCAAGATGAAATTAACAAGAAAAACAAAAACTTTTACTTTTACTTTCCCAAGTCTCGAGTCTGTGTCCATACGTAATTTCATACATCATTTCAAGCATTCCGTGCCCCTTTGACTCGCACTCAAAGCTGACATTCCCAATTAAAACTGAAATACAAAACTTGAGCTTGGACGCTAAGCAAGACGAAGACGCACGAGCTTAGAAAACTTTTGTCCAGCCTGGCATTTACTTTACTCATTCGCTCATTCCCCTTAGAGAGCTGTTTTGGTATTTCGTATCCAGTATTCTTTGTGCCATGCAGTACGCGAACGTGTGCCTTAGGACAACGGAGACTGGAGACGAATGAGACTGGATTCCGATTCCCCAAAGGTTACACAAATGTTTGCTGGACACGAGAAAATTAACAGCTGCCAAACTAGCCAAACGGCGATTCCAGTGCAGTATTTTAGTAGGCTCGTATTTTGTTTTTCTAAATGATTTCTGCGTTTGCGTTCTGCCTCAGCATTTCGCATTTCCATTCCACATTTCGAGGGTTCGTCGTCGTCCGTTCGGCTTCGGCTGGTTTGTGTAATACAAGATTGCTGGGGCTGGGTCTGTCATTGTGTCAAACATGAGAAACGAAAGAAGGACCAGAAGAGGGTCGATCGCTTGAATTTGACGACCCGAGACTGTCAAGTCAATGTCAAGAACAAGAACACTCGACACCCACACACTGGACGACTGGACCACGCTCATGGTCTTGGTCCTCGTCTTTGGTCACGAGTCACGGTACGTGGCATTAAATGGAGAGTGAAGAAAACTCATTTGTTCACACGTCAAAAGACTCCGATGTCCACTCGAAATTAACACACTGGACTTTGGTTTCTGTTTCTGGTCTCATATTCTCCGTGGTCAATCTCCAACTCACAATTCACGTGTGCTTGTGTTCAGTGTTCACCTTCATTCCATAGCTTTGTTATTCGACATTTGAGACTCGACAGTCGGCATTTTGACATTCGACATTCGACAGGCGATCGCCCAATAAATTCATGTCGTGCTTCAAACTTCGACCTGCCTGCTTGAAATTAATAACACAAATCACAATACACTGAATGGCACGATTTTGAAGGAGAGAAATAAATGGGCGTTAAAATTCATGCACAAAGTCATTCAGCTTCATGACTCCACAATCCACGTTCACGTAAAAAATGAGTCCTATCGCGTTTGTGTAGGAGGAGGTTGTCAAAGTATTACATTTCTCAAGTCAAGTCAAGAGCCGAGCATGACATGATACTTTGGTACTTTTGATACTTTGATACATGCAAAAAATGAATATTACTATTACACAAAATGTCATGCATGGTCATACAAATACGTTCATTATTCCATTATTCGTGTCGTGCACTCGACAGCGACAGAGCGAGTTGTAAAGTAAATTTGAGCCTGCCAATAATAAAAGAGTTAAAAGACCACGAACAGACGACGAGAGACCAGAGATTGAGTGCTCTGTTTTTGGACTTGTGTGCTGTGCTCTGTGCGTTGCATGGTTGATGTTGATATCAAATGTCTCAATGTCTCAAATCACTCGAATGCTAAAATGCCATTATGTCGTGTCTGCCATGTCTGCCATGTATGTCATTTAGGGGAGGGCCACGACCACGACATTTGACGCAATTACAATAAAACAGAGTACAGAGATCTTAATGTACTAATTTCTAATGTTTCTGTTTCGAAATCCAAGCCAAGCTCTTAGCTCTCAGCCTCGGCTCGTTATGAAATGGTTCGATTTACAATTTACAATTTACGTACAATTTCAATTAGCATATTTATTTATGAGCCGTTGCATTCCATCAAAAACACGACACGACCATTTTAGAATGTACAGCGCACTTCAACTCAATGGACTCATCACATCACCAATACATCGACACAGGTTGGAAGCGGCAGATTATTAATGTTTTTTGCCATGTCACGAAATATTGCAAATCCAAAAATTCAGTCGTAAAAATAGTAAATGGGAAAGGCAATTTGGGAGAGACAATAATAATCAAAGCGCGACTCTGTAAGCACGAATCACGATTACAAGCACAGAAATTAGGCCAATTTACAATGTACGCCAACGCTGTGCTTGTGACAATAGCGTTGATGTTTGTTCTTGTTCCCACCTCGTTTTACTACCTCCCATCCCATCGGCACCCTGATACGGATTTGTGTGAGAAAGTCAAAGCTCAAAGCTCAAAGGGATGTCAGCGTCAACCGTCAATTCGACTCGAATTTACGGTATCCGTATGCACAGCCACGTATTTCATGTCCAAAGTCGACCGCAGCGTGGGTCTGACTGGAGCAATGGAACAGGAGACTTGAATTGAAAGAAGAAACTTGCCATCGACATTGCATTTCAATTTCAAACATTCAGACTTTTCAAACTTCAAAGGGAAACAATTCAGAATTGAGGGAGGAGAAGGAAGAAATGAAATTGAATAACTTGTAAACTACAACGTAAAGTTGTAACGTGTGTGAACATTTGCGTCTTGAGTCTCGACTTGCGATTTTTAAAGATTCTAGGGTGAACGGTGAAGTCAAGTCAATCAAAATCTCACACATTGGCTTACATGAGGCTTGACATAAATTCGTCTTTTGTTAGCTTAAGGAATTGAGAGCTTATTAGTTAGCCAACCACGAACGACAGAGCCGCAGTTAAAACAAACACAAATACTACGAGCACAGCGAGTGCAGAAAAGGGGGTTGACGATTGTTCATGGCTGCGTATGCGTGTTTTTCTCATCTCAATTGTGTACGCTAAACGTAAACGTTAAACACGACGACATGCATCATGCAACGCATAAAGACAAAAGTGTGCACGCAATGGCAATATTTAGCATGAAGCATGATGTCTTGGCTCTTGGCGTGACTCTTTATTAATATTTAATAATATTTATCCATACAATTACAATTTACAATTTACTCCTCTGTTTGTATATTCATGCCATTGCATTATGATTCAGATTCAGGCATAAGAATAGAATGCCCACCATCATTGCCTTTATTGCATGGCTGAATGGCAGATGATGACGATTAAGAGTTTCACGACACGACAGAGGCAGCGAAGAGGGCGACGAGACGACGACGGTGAAGATGATGATGATCTTTCTTACTTGTGTTGTTACTCTTACATAATATTTTAAAAACAAAACCCTTCAGTGTCATGCCGTGTAACGCGTACAGGTAAAGTGGTTACATGATGAGAACATGTGGATTGTGGATGTGGAATGGAATGAGGCGTGGTGCGACCTCTCACTTTGCCCTCGAGTCTATCACGATCACGACAATTTTCAACCTCCTTACTCCTTTACTCCTTCACTGTTTTAATCTTTTAACTCTTACTCTATATTTTAGATTTTGGTTCAACAACATCAACATCATAACATCAAGAATCAACTACACAAAAAATCAAAGCAATATTCAACGCTCTCACAGCACGGCAGCGTCGGTGTTTTGGTTCACGACTTGGTTTGCAAGATGCAACAATGCATTCGAGTTCGATTGCACCTTCCACCGTTCCACCATGCACTTGTCGACTTGTCTTTGTTTTTATATCTGCCGTGTGTTTTGTGTTTCATATTTTCATTGTTGCCCTTCTCGCCTGCTTTGTTACACGGCGACGGCACAAATGCTTTACAATATGTGAGAATGAGAACTTTGAGACGCAAGGGATTATGGTTTTATAAAAACACTTTCATAGTTCATACACTTGCATTATGCTTCGCATACAAGACCAAGACGGAGACCGACTTCAGAAATTAGAATTTCAAGACGAAGACGGGTCCAACTCCGCCTCCTGATTTACGAACTGGAATCTCAGACTCCGAAGACACGAAGAAAAGCCATGGACATGGACATGGACATTTCCGAATTCGAGCACGGCGATAAAGACGAGACTAGTGTCTCGGAGGTGAAAATCGTATGCTGGTTGCATAAAACTACTATGCCGTCCATTCGTAAGAGTCTTTAATGAATAACGAGATTACTTTCATAATTCGTAACTTCTTCGTGAAACCGGTTTTGTAAAATGGAAGGTAATTCTAATTCCAAGCTTGAGTCATTCAATGTTTCAATGCAATCCAGAATCCAGATCACAACCCTGAATCGAATGACTCCTTCAGATACTTCAGAATCACAATTGATCTGGAAATGCTCAAATAGGACTGCGCAATGAAGTGCCGCCGATTACGTTTTCTCGGAATTGGCTTCAAGATCAAATATATCCAAAGGTAGCTCTCGCTTGTGCTTGGTCTTCCTTTGCACAGAAATATTTTAATCGCCAATTCCTACAATTTTTCGTGCAACGGACTTCGTGCTCGAATCTTTCGCTTTTGCACTTTGCACGAGTTTCTCCCCAAATTGTGATTCATGAATGCATGGTTTATTATTGTTGGCCAGTGTCCCTCATTCCTCATACGCAGCGTAACACTTCCAACCTTTACAAGAGTTGTAACGTGCCAACTAGCCAGCACCAATCGCCTGTGCGCCTGTCGCCCTTTGCCAAAGCCAAAGCCAAACGACTCGACTGGCGGCTCTGGTTGTCGTCTGTTAATGTACGACTTTTTTATGCCACGACACGCTGTGCGGTGTGTGTTATTTGGCCGCGTCTGTGCACATCTGGATTTCTTCTTTTGTCAATCTACAAAACCAACGTCTCAACTCACTGAAAAGCCATGCCACGATGCCAGTGAAGCCAAAGCCAAAGCCCGTGTGTCATCGTCATCTTCACTTTACTTTACGTAACATACAACTATATGAGATGAGCTGTGCCTGAATTTTCAGAATTTTATATTTTGGGGACTTTGTTTATGTTAACCAGAAAATATCCGAGATGCGAGACCGAGTCAAGCTCGGAGTTTGAGGAAACAGAAGAATCGTCATCATTCAGTATTCAGTATTACAAATACAAACACAACAAAAACACTATTAAAAATAGGCTACGAGGCACAGGGTGGTCTTTAGCTGGTTCCTTATGCCTTGGCTCTCATTTTAATACCCGCATGCCCGATATTATTTATAGCGTCTGTTTCTCGAGCCTTTTTGTCACTCTCGCTTTGGCTTTGGCTCCGTCTCATCTTCGTCTTCTGTCGTGTGAGTTCTGTCTTATGTCTCATATCATCATCTCTTTGGCTTGGCGTTTCTGTCCTGTCATTTTGTGCCGTCCCGTGCTTGCGCGTCTCAAAATGTAAACGAACCATATTGCCATCAAACCATGATGCCATATTGCTCTTACGCGTGAAGCGTAATCTAAAATGCTTTGCCTGTGCGTTAAAGCTTTCAATTTGGGAAAGCGACAAATAAATAAATAAATATCGCCCGGTTTGACTTGACGCTTTTTTGGTCGGTCGCCTAATGGCTTAAATTGAAAGATGACGAATGAGAATGCGAAGGAATTGACTTACCAGATCCATGTCGGGGTTTTAGCGGA
>JAQIUU010000287.1:0-11735 GCA_034694545.1 Mesaphorura macrochaeta
TTGCGATTTTGAAAACGTTTAAGCCCATTGTGTGCGGCTACAATCATGTCCAACAACTAAGTCGAGTCATTTAGTCATTGCCATTTGCCGTCGTACGTCGTTGGCCGTTGCTGTCGATTGTTGAGTACAAAATATGAGTTAATAAGATCATTCATTTTCGTGGCACTCACGCATTATTATTATTCATGGGTTTGTGTGTTTGTAAGCCGAGCAGAGCAAACTGACTGGGCTGATGACGAGAGGAGGGCGAACTCGGCGAACAGAGTTGTTGGCGTAAAAATGTGTAAAATGCCAATTGTGCTATTGCAAAGAAATAAATGATTGTTATGACTTCTGATTTATGATCCCTTATAAGATGGTTAGGTGGAGGTCACTGCTGATAGCATTTTGCCATTCCACTTGCTCTGTGCACACTTGAATCGCTTTTGTTATCACATGTTTTGACTTTACAAGGAACATGAGCCTTACCAATTGCGTACACGAACCTCGACGTTAAATATGCACACAGCTTATTAAATTACTCTACTCTACATTATGATTGTTATTTATTTTATTGTTTAATTTGTGATATTTTAATGCCCAATCTATTTTTGCAAAAAGTGAATGCTGTGTTGAGGCTGAAGCTTGGGCGAACCAACTGGGCCCACACGACACTCTGCCTGCTCTCACCGTATCTGTACTTCTCTCGTCGTCTCTGCCGTTGTTCGTGCATTCCGCACATTCGTATTTCGCATATTGTTGAATTTCGTGTTTCGAAATATGTAACAACCAAATGAACCAAAGACTTTAATCTCTTATATAATATATGACCATGAAATCTTATTAGCAACTCAATGCATTTAAAAACTAATTTACGATCTGGTACACCATCGAAATTAATAGAAACTCACACAAAGATCCAAATCCGCAAAGCAATCCTTCAGATTTAAAATTAAAGTCATGTATCATGAAATTGTGAGCTTTGGTAGTTTTAAGCTTTTATGATTACACCCTTTCTCTTTTACCCTGTCTGCGCTAAATCTGCAGCTAGTTTCGTGCCTATTTTCATCCATAATCAGCTATTTCAACTGCACGTGCGAAATTTGGTGTGCAAAAGCGAGGTGATATTTTTATTTATAGCCATGAGCTCGTATTCGCAGCGTACGCGTACTCGTGATGGAAATGGCAGCTCGGAGCATTAGCCGTGAGCACAACCAGAAATTACATGGAAAATAATATTTGCATCCGTTACCTGTCATACATGCTAATTTGCTAATTGACATTTGCTGCAGTGTTCAGTAAACAAGTTGTTTAGCACCAAATTCACTGGAAAAAAGCAGCTGACCATATTCGGTATTGCCAATGCAAACTGCAAACACAATACAACTAATACAACGGCTGTGCTGTGGTTCCGTTTCGAGATAAAAAAATCTGGATTCAATGAATGGTCAAGCAAGCAATGTAATTTATTTATGCATTATTGCTTGTACGATGGTTTTAGAGAAGGTCTCATCTTGCGCTTGCGTCTTGCGTGTCATGTTCTTGTGCGACTGCTTTGTGTAGGCAAATAAATTACTGTTTATTTGTTGAACGGAGGTGGGTAATTCCAAGATTGAAAAAATTGCATATTTCCAAATCAAAGTCATCCAACTGGCTCTCGGGGCAGTTGACGAGTTGACGACGCTTTGGAATGACAAGACATTTTCTGGCTTTAAGTATGCGACATTCCAGTAATTAATTACGTACAAATACGTTTGATTTGTCTGACGTAATAATCTGGTTTAGTTTTTCAACGCGAGCACACAAGCTGACCACAGGAACAAGTATAATTGTAATTTATCGTCGTAATCAATTAAAGTAAAGCAGACCAAACCAAAGCTATTAAACTTGGCATTAATGACATAGCGTTATATAATTACACACGAATGCTAATTAAATGAGCACGTTCAGCACGATTCTTCTCAACTTGGTGTTTACCTCTGCGCAAACGCAAACACCATCACCATCAGTCAGCAAGCAGTCAAGTCGTGTCGCTGAAGTGCGTTCGCGTTGATGGGCTTGGGCAGATTAGACGTAAAAGTTGAAAGAAGCTTCAGCTTCTTTACTCTTGTCCTTGACAATGCTATTGTACAACATGGTGCATAGCAGCTGTATTGTTGACGTCGAGTAATAATGACAGACGCATCCTCATTCATCTCGACCACCATAAACCAAAGGAGGCACACGCGTGACGAGTCACTTGTCTACTTGACTTGCCAACAATCCCCACAACAAATCTCGTATCTCATAATTGTTCATTCGTGTGAGATGCAGATGCGATACGATACAAAGATAAATCTAATTTGTTTTGACAATCGGCACGTTGCACTGTACACATACACGGCTGTCGCTGGTGTGCAGTTGGCCGGTTGGCCCAGGTGCAATTTGCGAATTACGCGCATCGCATCGGTCAAGTTGAAGTTTGAATGAAAACACGAACTGCTTCTCACTTCTGTATAGCCACTTGTGCATTCATCTTCTTTTCAATTGTTCTGACAGAAGTAATTTAATTGGGTGCGATTGACTTGACGACAAAATTCACAAGACAGGATTCTTTGTATTATCCAATTGTAGCTGTAAACGCCAAACGCGTGCGTCGTGCGTGCACCTGAGTGCACGAGCCGACCACAGATCCCAAATTACAAGTAAAAGTAGTCTCAATTAGTCACTTTGCGACGACAATGGCGGCTCATCACAAGAAGCTGTCAATATGCGAACAATATCCAATTTGTCTTTTATTCTCTTCTTGCTGCGACGCTGTGGCTGTCCTTAACTGCACATCACAGTTTTGATAATGTGGCATTGATTTATTCGATGTGGTCGGACAAAGCTATTTTAATTGGGTTGACTTATGTCTCAAGGGTGGTCGACCAGCTCACCCATTCTTCCGATCAATGAACCATTATTAAACATTTAACAAACGCCTTTGCTAATTAGTGGACATTAATTAGAAATTGAAACCTGGAAGTTGGTCAGAGAAAGAAGTGAATGAAGAGAGAAGACCTTAACCATTAACCATTCATTGATTCATACACATTCGAAAGGGTCATTTGTGTTGATTCTATTCTCAATCTCGGCTTAATAATGGAATATTCCATTGTTCCCATTAATTACTTTCAGGAACTCCTGTTGAGACCTTTAACAATAAATTCCGACTCCTGGTGGAGTTTTAAAATATACAAATTGCTCATGTGAGTAAGATTAGGGCAAAGTTACAAAGTTACGCCGTCAGATAAATGGTGCAATGTAATAATGAGTAAGTCTAATCTTCAGACGCACACTGCGCCCACTCCGACCGCCGCTGTTTGCCTTGTAATCGTTTTTGATGCCAAGAAGCGGCTTCAACGGCAGCGCAGAGCAGCACAAACTGCAGATTGAATGCAAATGCATAGGAAATCAGTGAATTGTCAAAGTCAGTAATTCAAATTTGGGTTTGATGCGTACTTTGGCACATTTAAAGTATGAATATTGGTAGCAGTATTGGTATTAGTAGGTGAAGGAATTCGATATTGGCCCGTAAATGCTTCTGTTACTGCTGTTTCTTTAACAGATTTAAGATTCTAGTTTGATAATGGATTTTGAATTCAGATGACTCAACTTATTTTCACTCGAGTGTGCAAGATAAGAATTAAAATAACAAAAAAGGGAAGGAACGAGCTCGCGTCGCGCACTCGCCGACTCGTCGAACGAGTAATAATAACAGCAAAATGTGGAATTATGGCATCCAAATTATCTTGTTCTGCACGTTGGTGTTGGTAGAATGATTGAGTGCTCGCGTATATGTTTTCTGTGATTATTAAGAGCACTTTTTACCTCATCATTGTTGCAGTTGCACACAACAATTGCTAATGATGTGATGAAAACGGCCAAGCATTTTGCATGTTACAAAATATGGCTACATTAATGAGCATGTTATATAGCTGATCCTGTCTCGCCTTTCCTGCCGGCGTGCGCGTGCTCGACTGCTCTCCTTTTCGTGGCTTATTTAATGCATGCATGCACGGTTAACAGAAATAATTTCTGATTGAATTCATTCATGAGGAAAATGACACGTTCGCATTTTCGCAGTGCGTCTTAAAGTTGGGTGTGAGCGGCGACGTCAACAATTGACTGCATCCTGACAACATAGCTAACAAGAGAGACAAGAATTAGGTAACATGTCGGCTGCAGGCTGCAAGCTGCGTGAGGAAAGTCAGATGAAATCTGTTCAGTAAAACAATCGTAGGAAGGAGATGATTTAAGACTTATTGGCGTGTTTAAATCCACGTTTTATGCTGACAGGTTTACGGTTGTGTTTATGACCAGAAGTCGACGCGAGTTAGGTTAGATTGCGTACGCAAATATGGACTGCAGCTTTGCATTTGATAATAGTTTGCATGCGTAGTAACGATATTATAAATTCAGAACAATTATGATTGTCACGTTACGACTTTACGGCTGAATTTCCTCATAAGAGATTGTGCACCACCTTCAACTTCGTAGCTGCCGAGCTCAACTGCGAAAAACGAAAGACATGTAATTTATGCGCAAGCATTAATTTAGCACGGGTGTGTTCCAAAATGAACGAGATTTCACTTTCGTTTCATGTTGTCACACTCGAACATCGTATCAGGACAATCAGGAGTCACCACCACTAAACAATAACGCTGCGTAATCAAATTGGTATTCATTTCATTAGCTATAATTATACATAATGATCACAGCAACTGCCACCGTCACCGCTACCATGCGGTTCCCTTTCATTGGAATGCTTTATCGAATCAAATGAACTTAAATCAGACAGGAGATAAATAATCGAGAGAATGGGATGCATTGGGCATCCTCTTGTTATGCCGCCTTAAGGAAACGACATTAGTCTTCATTTAACCATTCAGATTCTATTGTGAAACCAGCATCATTTATTTAATGCCGTCCTTTATGCTGAACTAGAATTAATGTGTGGAGCGCTCAGGATCACGAGCAGCCTCATTCGACTGGCCCAAAGCATAAAGCAACCATGAGTTAATGTAGAACCCTCGCTTGCTGCCGGCTCAAATTTAACACAGACTCATGAAACGATGATTTAATTTGGAAAATTTTCTTTTCTATATTTCAGAAAATCTGTCCCCTGCTGAACTGAAGAAGTTAAAGAATAAGATGAGAAAGGCAAAGAAGAAGGCCGAAGTTGAGCTTCAAGTAGGCTAATGATAAAGTTAACCTCGTCTTATTCTTAAAACCTTTAAGTCATACATTGATATTGATTTTCTACCTTGCTTTGCAGGCTGCTGCTGTGGCCGCCGAGAAAAAGGAGCAGCATGCGAAGTCGAAGCAAAGTACTACCGAAGATGGCGAATATCATCCACCGCCGTCTGAAGAACTGTCTCCTGAAAAATTATCACGAACTCCAGACCCTTTAAAAGAGGCTACCAGGTTTTTGGAACCCTTGCAGTGCTACGCTCATGCAAGAATTGAAACTCATCTACTCGCATACGAGATTTACAGACGAAGAGGTTCGATAGGTTCCATTAATAGTAGGACTTATTACTCTTTTGTTGAGCACCATATTTTATTTTATTACTTTAATCTTTATGCAGGTAAAGCCTTACTCATGCTCAGAAGCATCAAAAGAGCGCTCAAATGCAGCTCAGGAAAGGGCAATCCAACTCTTGCCGAATTTCTGTCGGATTTTAAGGAAAATGTAGTGCCTGGGTAAGCATTTCAGGCAAATTGTGTTTTAAACTATTGAGTTCCGTTAAACTTAATTTTGCTTTGAATTATGCAGTCTGACAAGTCTTCCAGAAGTTCTGGATGAGTTCTTTAAGGAAGAAATGGAGCTTATTAACAAAGAGGAAGAGTTATTTAAGAACTGGAAATCATCTCGTTCGTCAGCTGCTGCTAAAGCTCATACTGGACCTTCTGTAGTGCAAGGTTGCTCGTAAATTCATCTTTCTGGTCCTTGTCTTTTCATGAATTTGAAATAAAAGTTCATACATTTACTTAACCAAGTCAGAATGTTACATTAATTTGTAAAACCAACTATTGCAGCATTTTTGACTGCATCCTATATGCTTTCCAAGCCCCAAAATTAAAAATTCAACTACTACAATAATACAGTATGACCATATTTGTGTGAATTGGGATTCAAGAACGTTGATCCAAAAATGCAATATCACTTTCTAGGTTCTTCGCGACCAGCTGCATCGGAGCCTTTGATATACGCACGAAGGTAATGATATTTTTCTACTAAACACAGGATATAAGTTAAAATTCAGTTTATTTATTATTCCTTTCTTACTTATTATTGTAGTGAGCTAGGATGTAGGGTAGAAAGATCGGTGATTGAATCATCACGATTCTATATTCTGGTAGTGACAAAAAGCAGCACAACCAAGTTGGTTCATTTTCTCCTGCGCACATTATTAGCTTTGCTTTGATAGTTGGAGTACACAGTTTTCTAGTACAATTCAATTTCATAATAATACTTTAATTTACAGTATGATTAAAAAGATGAGTACTAAATCGTAAACTTATCTTCCTTAAGGTTAGTCAGTCTATGATAAAAAGTAAAGAAGTAGTTTTAAAAATATAGTCCAAGAATAAAAGTAAATGCGAAGAGAATGTTGAAAATCAGCGGAGGTTCATTCTCGCATTTTTATAAAACATATTTTAAAACTTACTCCTTAATGTACAACAACTCTATGGCACACTTAAATCGACAATGTACAAATGTATCGAGCTTATTTTATTAGGTCCTACCAAAAAAGAAACCTGGTATTGGAGAAAATTTATAAACGGCAGTCGGTGGTTACAAATTTGGTCAAAATATGGAATTTCAAAGAGGAAATGTGTCAAAAAAGGATGGAACAGTTGCGACAGAAAAGACTACGATCTCAATCTCCTGTGTATTAAGCTTTAAAATCTTCGTTTTTTGTGAACTTATTGAGGTTTTTCGTTCGCTTAAAATCTTGTGAGCAATTCATTTTACCCTTAAAATACGTATAACATATTGCAATTATATGTGTATATGGTTCTTAATTATTACAACAATGAGATATATCATTACAATACATTTCTCTTTACAACATTTGCAATGAAACTTCTCAAATACAATTGCGAAAGAACAGGAAAGTTGGAGACATGTATTAACAACTCATCATTTAAAAAAGTACTGTTTTGCATAATTTAGGTAAATTGTATGGAAGGATACTTAAGGACACTTGTGAGCTGATCCTATGTGCTTGATTCTACTATTGCTCCATTCCCTTTTCCTGCTTTTTCATTATTATGGCCATTCTTTGTATGTTTAACGTTATCGTCCAGCTCAACATTTCCATTCGTGTGATGATTATTGGTTCCATTTTTGACACCGTTATTACCAGGTCCTTTCTCCACTTCACCGTTCTGAAAAACAAATGTGTGCGATTAGTGCATACATTCTGGGTTTGTCGGTACCCGAACATTGATCACAAATAAATACTAAATAAATATGTATTTTTTCAAATGAGATTGACTTTTACACAAGGTAACTGAAAAGGATGGAAGGTAATAAGTAGGTTGGATAAGCAAAGAAAAAATGTAAGGAAGACGCAAAGGAGTACAACATCCGGTACAACCGATGCATATAAGACACATTGTTACTACTGCCAAGGTACATGTAAGCCACGAAAGAAAATCCAGGTATGACCAAAATAAAAAAGCAACAAACGGTTAACCCGTCAATACTACAAAACCAATAAAGCCCCCAAAACATGCAGTTAATAGCTTAGTTACCGTTCATGCGAGGTCAGCTGCTACGGTTTACTACATAGACTAATACTAATTTGAAGATTTGAGGGGTTGAAGTGACTATATTGTACTACAAGGAGTATAGAGTGTCAGTAGAGAGCAGCAGAAATATGAGGAGTTTTAGTCATGCGCAATAAACTTCCATGTTTCGTGATTCATTATTTTTTCATTTTCGCCCTAAAGAGAATAGTCAGTGAAATGCATGCGATTAGTAATATTTCAAAAATTACATGGCATAAAACTCAAATTCATACAATTCCAATCATATAAGGTTCATTCGATACATTCGATTGTTGATCAATTCTAAAATGTTACCTTTGGACTTCTTGTCTCAAATTTCTTTTCTGCATTCATGCTGCGGTAGAGATAAACTATGACACAGATCAAGATGATGGCTCCAAGTCCGAAGAGTATGTACGATAATGCTTGCTCTGCAATGGCTGGCATGAAGACAGCAACGCGGAGTAAGCTTGTGATTGAGTCAGGGAGAGAATCTATTCCCTACATTCAACAAGAGTTCATTGATTTAGAGAGCATGTCGTCATCGAGTCAGCATTCAAGCTAGTAGACACGAATTAAGAACTTACGTCTTCGAACCAAATGACTGGAATCAGAATGTCAGTCAAATTTGCAGCTTGCTTGATGTCTTCAATCTTGCTAGCAAAAATGTTAATTTGGATACGAGCCTTCGCTTGCATTGGAATTCCAAGTTTCTGTCAAATAATGAGAAGATGTGAATATATAGTTTCATCGGGTATTACAAAAGTACGTATCATGTTTTTTGACAATCACTTCTTACCGGCTGGATGTCGATATAAAATTGATGTCGAAGAGGGTCAGGATGAAGACCGTCGACATCATCCAGCAAGGATTGGTCCCCGTGCAAGAAATGAGCCCATGACAAGAAAACTGGTGATCCTGTTATTCGAATTATAATTATGAGACCTCATAACAAACGTGGAGGCCATAATTGCGTTGATTCATGTAATGAGTCTCCTGTAGTAATTCGACACTCAAGTAACACCAACTTACCAAATTGACAAGCCGAAATGTTGAAAATGCCGCGTCTCGAACATGGTGGACCGCCAAGGCAGAAACACTCGTTCTCAGGGTAGGTTTCAACATCTCCAAACGTGGAATCTGCTGGATAATACCTGTACGAATACATTCAATACTTTAGCAGAGCCTGAGGTTTTATTAATATACAGTTACAATCCTTGAAGTATTTCACGAGCAGCATTTTCTACAACACCCTTGACAATTTTGAGGCTTATTTGGCTTACCTGAAAGCTGGAAGATCATCGTGAGTTACTTTCTGCTTGAAAACCAGTTTCACAGATTGACATAATTCGGGATTGAAGATGTGAAGGGTCGAATTTTCATCAAGCATGGAAGGAAATCCGGTCGCGTCGGTACCACGAATCGCGTTACAAGAATCCCCACTCCAAAAATTCATTTTGTCTTTTCCATCCCACCGATCAATGCGGGCATAGTCTGCGAGATTTTCCTGGCCAGTGAAAACGGTGAGAGTGTGACCAGGTGTATTGTTGCGATTGTAAAAGAATCCAAACTTATCGAATGGAGCTCTCTTTCCTTCTGGAGCAACTTGTTTTCCTAATTTTAGCAAGGGATCATCATAACCCCAAATCATTTCTCCGACAGATCTTTCGATGAACGGTTGCAGGTTGAGAATCTCTAAAATGGTGGCGACAGTCTTCTTGGCGACTCTGCTCGAATGCTTCAAAGAGCCAATCGCAGCCTGTAAATATACGATTTTTCAATGCGTTTTTAGTATTTGTAGAAAAGAGGAAATATGCCGCAATTTAATTTCGAAGACTCACCAGCATAGGAACATTCGGAAGTACATACTTATCCTCTTCGGATCCAAGCGACATTTCAGGCTCAAACTTATACACCTTATTTTGTTTATAGGAGAGAGTTCCATTTGGATGCCATACCGGCTCTACTTTCTCCCATTTCTCGCTGTGAAATCAACAATGTGGAAGTTATAAATTGCGTATTCAACAGCATTCATATCGGCTGTATTGAATGTACGAGGCACTCACCTGTAAGTGTAAGGGCCAAATTCTTTGAGGACCAGTTTGGTGTTGTTTGAGTCTGCTAAATATTCTTCTGCGTTGGTGACATTGAAAAAGTACACCTTTAAGTATGGAGTTGCAGGCGGTTTCCTCCATAATTCGAATGTCTCTGTATCCTTTTTAAGCGGCAGTCTCTGCAAATATATCCGCAATTAATCAATCAACATCAAGTCCTCATGTCAATTGAGTCGGTCAGTTGCATAACAAGTCACGTTGTAGGTAGTGTAATGACTCAACAAACGTCAACATTTAACCGGGCTGCAATTTTGTACTCTTTCGCAAAACTGTTACGAGTTCAAATGAATTTATTCACAACGCGGCACTGCACGATACTGAAATTATAATGAAAGAGCAAGCCGCTACCAAAAATTATTCTCATGCAGTTGACGCAAACCGCCAACGGTGCGGTGCGCTGCAAACTGCAAAGCACGTTGTAATTCTGTTACAGTTGCAAACAGGTCAACCTCAGCAATGAGACAACTAATTGAGGCAAGCGCAAGTTTGCAATTATGTAAACACAAACTGCATCAATTTAGGCTACCATAACCTGTTCCTTCTTTGTAGGAAATAAGCATGGCGTGGTAGTGAAAATGTCATCGATCGATTTCGCATGTGTCTATTAGGCACAGCGAACCTGTTTTTATTAATTGAACTGGCATGGCTTGACACAATTACAAGTCCGCAACAGAATACCATGAAGTGCATCTGTGTTTTGAAATGCAGATTGTGTGTGAGGCGTTTGGAATTTGGAAATGGCACAATCGTACAATGAAAAATAATTGTGGGGCACGTTTTGAGCCTTACATTTACATTAAAAGAATGGGTTTCGCCTTCATTAATTTCAATCCACTACTCCACTGAAAGATCTTCTTCAGGGCAACACACGCAAACGCACTTTCAGACACCTGAACTCATTTTAATGCTGTGCAGTTGGATGAGCTTTATAATTCTTCAAGGAAATTAAAAGTATCTCTTTGTAAAGATAAAAATAATTTAGAAACTGTGCTTTTATGAGAGAAACGTGGATTTGAGCTGCAACGAGCACAGTGAAAGATGACGAATCTCCTGTGGCTCAAACCATGCTGTCGTTAATTAATTTCAAATTGAATTTTCAATTGAAGGTAATTTAAGTTAAACTTAATTGCACACGTAAATGAATTTCTACGTTTCATGCTCAGTAGCCGGCAGTTCATGTCCCTAGCAGCATTATTCATGGCTAATCATTACGTTAACAATAAAGAATTTATAGCGACGTGCATTGCATTTCATTGCAATGCAGTGACGATGAGACACGCTTGCATTTGATTTGTCGCAAGAGGATTTAAACAATTGGGAATCATAGCCTGTTGGCTTCTCTTCCCTACTCTGATAGTCAGTGGTACTCTCCACAACCAGGTTAATTAGTATTACGCATGTAATTAGCATTAGCGCTCGAGTGCAAGGAAGACGAATCAAATCACAATTATTATTTGAGCTCTCAGAACTGCAAAAAAAAGTTGCGCTCGCCCACACACAGCGCTTGTAATTGTAATACAGTCAGTAGTAAGTCAGATGTCAGACTCACAAGATGGAAAGTCCTAATTATAGAGTTGCATCAATTGAGCCATATTACCAGAGACTAGAGAAGCTCTTACAAGTGAAAATGACTTACCCCTGCGATGATTGAGTCAACCAGTGCGCTGAAGAATAAGACGACAAGGACTCCAAATACAAGAAATAAAATTCCTACGACGGTGGCGACGGCTGTAAAATTGAAATAAAAAGAGATTCATTAATCGCGCTGAAAGGTTATCGGCTTTTGACTGCCATTGACATTTAGCAGGATGACGCGCTTGATTTTGTCAGCGTAAACGA
>JAQIUU010000288.1:0-11719 GCA_034694545.1 Mesaphorura macrochaeta
AGTTCCGTCCATCACATTAACATGTTCCCATTATGGCTTCCAAAGATAATATTTTCAGGACAACATTTCAACGTAGACGTAAAGTGAACCATTTCAATTTTTCACATGTGATTTATTACTTCCAATTTCCTTTATTTTTTAACTTACCTAAAGCAACTATGACTCAATCAGTTACTTACTCGGTATAAGCTTTAAGTTACAGGTGCACTGCACTTTTCAATATTTATATTCATTTGCGTTACATCAATTAATTAGTACTTTTTGTATTGCACCTTCTGTTATGATATACAATAAATATTAATGTGGATCCATTTATGTACTAAAGCGTCTGTTACTTATAGTCCAATACTTAAAATCAATAAATTATCTACCAGAAAGATTGACATATCTGTGCGCTGCAGCATTACGCGTTTTCTACATTATTTGTCGTCTAAATACTATTGATCAGCTAGGCTTAAGAACTAAAATAAATAATAATTGATGTTTGACAAGTTAAATGTCCTTAGTTTGAGGTCAGCTATCACAGCATCATACACCCGAAATTGGTCAATGTGTGTAGCGAATTTCCTAAAGTATTATAAACACGCGCGGTTGCTAAAAGAGGAAAAGAGTTAGGAGAAATTAAAATCTTTTTACATACTTACACGAAGCAAAGCAGGAAAGTTTACGACCTTTAGTCATTATGGTAGAAGTTACAAGTAATAAATAATAGACTAAATTCAGTTTCGCGGAATTCGACGAACAGCATAGGAATGATTCCTGTTTTGCGAGCTCATCACTACTACACTGTCGACTACTGAAAATGCTCTATTACATATTTCTGCGTAATTTTATGTTTTATTTGCAACAAACCCTTCAAACTCAAAATGCTTCTTTATATTGCCAATCCATTTAAGGGCCGGGAAAATAAAGAAATTTTGCACCACAGACTTCAATTTGGAATAGATATTACTAGATGTAGCGCTGTCAATGTTAACAACGCCATATTTCGCTTGGATCAAATACGCAGTGCCCAAAACAATTAATGCTACAGTGTACCACTTATGTCGTATGAAGATGAACTTGCCAATTTTCATTATGAATGAATCATTTGCACCATCACCAGGCCCGCTTCGTCGCCCATTACTTGGTCTCACTCGCCTTCTAGCAGGACTATCCTCGTTCCATAGCTGAAGTTGGTATGCTTTGATTTCTTTCGCTCGCTTCATTAGTTGAGTTTCTCGTCCCACGTACTTTCTCATTAAAAGCAAAGAGTCTTGAAGCCAGGGCTCCTGTGTTACTTGCTCAGATGGAAGGAATGAAAGAATCTGATGCATTATAGCCAATTCGTCATCACCACGAGTCTTCTCCAGTACATGTGCCGAATTGCGTAGCACAAGTGACGTTGATATAAAGATTGGAATTAAACATGCTGGATATACTTCAGTTGTGCATCCCAGAATGAAGTCGTAGAGCCCTAGAGTGCAGCACAATATGGCGGTATAAGGGATTATACGAACATTAAATTAAGTAATAAACAACACAACGAAGCTGAACTTACGGAAAATATCGTTGTCATTGGGTAACGTGTGTGCGAACCAGGTAAGAACCCAGGGCAGGCAAAACCCAGTTGGACATTTTGAGTCAACCACGATTTTCTGATACAGATCATTATCTTCTAGTTCTATTAACGAATAGACCACATGACTTAGATTTAGCACCGACTCCATCGTGATTTCCATGAATGGACTCAAATTCTGTTGAATCATCTTGTTCAAGCAAAGATATGCAACGTAAGGTGTGCTTTTTTGTGAGATACAAACGAGCAAGAATGTAATGGATATATCATGAAATCCCTGATAGTAGTAAACCTTCGGGTTTTTGTCCAAAGTCGAACAAATAAGTCTTGTAAGGTACGCCAGGAGGTGATCTTGCTGCGGGTCTGATAACCCCGGTGGAAATCGTTTCAATACTCGCGAAACATCCAATCGAACTTGATCTTGAACCTTCTCCGAAACATTGTTGTATGATCGTGGAAGATGGCAGTGATTAAAATTAGCCCGATCCAAATCTTGCTGCGACACGCCCAACAAAAGTGGCCAAACACGCTTGCGAATTGTGTCTACAAAACACCAAAATTGGTTAAATTAGCAAATCAACTTAAATAATTTTTGTTCCACTTCCTCAAGCGTGCTCAAGCATTTTTCCTTTCATGTCTTACTTGTCAACAGTCCGTCTTCACTTATCGCCAACTGTCTCAGCCTACGAAGCTTTTCATAATCATCGGCAATTAAAAGTGCTTCTTCAATTTGTCCTTCCTTATCAAGATTTGGAATCGAGGCTATTTCATGGCAAATTCTAGCCACGTCTGCTTTTACTTGTAACGTGCCATTTGGTTCCAAGCTTGTGCTGCTACTGCTATGATTACTGCCTGAACTGGATCTGGAATGTAGATTATCAGCCGTAAATGATCTGAACACATGCGCTTCATTGCCAACAATGGGCTCAAGTTCATCTGAAAATTGTTGCTGTGATTTAAAGTATTTGTAGCACTCTGCATCGAGTTCCTTATCAGGATCATTTGCTGAACCCTTGTACTCAGCCCCATCATCTTCGTCTTCATAATCGGATGGAAAATCTGCTAAGGTGGTTGACGATGAATCAGCTGTTGACATTGTGGAATCGGTGCTGTTCTGCTGCTTGACCTTCTTGCTCTTGGCTGCAACAGATGCAGGAGGAACTATTCTATGCTTTGCAGGCGATGAAGATGAGGATGCTTTGCCAGTGTCCTTATCAGGGTCATTCCCCCTGCTCCCTCGTTGACTGCTGCTTCGACGAAGATCACCTTCTGAGCTGCCAGCAATAGGTTCATCCTGCAGGGATGGCTCTTGGCTACTTGTTGGGGCGGTGAAGTAAACTGAATTTCCGGATGTCAGGCTGAAGAATGAGCCATCACGCGATGATAGTGTCGCGGAACGCTCGCCCTCTTCGTTGGCAGTTACGAAGCTGTCCTTGTCACTATTACTCATTATTTTTTGTAGATATGAGGTAGAATCTCCGCAAGTGGAACGAATTTTGTACTTTATACTTTATTCAGCTTGAAACTGACCACCGACCATCTTCACCATTTATGCAGACTGTGGACGCTGTATTTTTTAATTACCTCAGCCAATTACCAGGTATTCAAACCCAACTTAAACGCAATTACTATGCACAAAATGATTGGAGAATGTAGAAGGTTGAATTTTAATGAATTGTAAGCAGAGGACAAGATGATTTGTACATCCACATCCAGCTTGCAACAGCCCGCATAGAGGCAAGGAAGAAACTTCACACGTATTCTCTCGCTTATATGGCCAACGCTTTCACTTTCAGCTTATACGCTCTTTTATACAGTCTGCATTCTGTAAGTGACGGAAAAGGGGCTCAATTATCGGAAATGAAAACGGACCTGGACGGGGATCGGATTCCGTTGAGTTGCCTCCTAAATGTACCCAAATCAGTTCCATTGCCATTCCATTGCCCGGCCAAATAAACTTTGCCACTAACGACTTCACTAATTTTTTGAAATCGTAACACCCTTACTATATGGTGAAAGCAAGAACACAAGAGCATGCAAAAATAAAAACTATCAATTTCAATCAACAACTCCGTAATTCATGGCTATTCGATATATGCTTGATTTATTAGACCTCTAAAATCTTAAAATCTAAAAATGAGGTACAGATTGAATAGTATTAGTAAAGATCTAAAAGCTCTTGCAACGCTGCGAAATGCCGAGTATAACTCCAACACTCCGCCAAGCCTGCGGGCGCCATGCTGCTTCAATCGTCCAGGTATACAACTTCTGAGGTACGACCAGCTATACCTTTGGAACGCACGACAGGAGCACCAAATATTGTTAACGAATCAATTACAGTCTGCTCATCACCGGATATGTTATCCTTGATAAATATATGCAGGGTCTTGACCTTCTGAAACTTCACACGGTAGAATTCAACCATAGATTCCCCGTGCAAATCTTTCGTTGCTAACCTGAAGTAATCAAAGCTATACATTCATGCAACCCGAAATCGATTTTCATAAGCGTGGCATATTTCACAGCGCCCCTTACGTGATTTCTTGTGTTGCCTTCATGGAATCGGCATTATCAAAATCTAAAGTACACAGGAGATTGATGAAAATCCGCAATGTTTTGGGACCACTTTTCTCTGGAGCGACGATTTTAAATCCCTCCAGCTACAAAAAATCATACATTTTTGAACTGAACAAATTCTAAGCAAAATCTATAGCATTGCTATTATACAATTATACCGCTAAATCTTGATTAAATCCATAAGATAGGATTAATTGCTCATCACAGTCGGATACCAATTTTGACTTATGCTTAAGAAAATCAGAGTATGAAATCGTGTCCAAAGAGTTCAAGCACTCCGACAACTTAAAATCGACGTATATCAAAATGTCGCCGTTGTCCACAAGCTCGTTTGATACTGCCATGTCGGGACCATATTTGCTTCTTATTTTGTCTTCAAGATCTTTCGGCTGAGCTCCCTGTACAGTACAATAAAAAACAGCATAAAGAAACCTCTAAGGATACTAGTGTAAAATCTGAAACCAAAAAACCTTAATCTGGGCGACTGGCATTCCTTTTTGATACAACACAAATGTTGGCATTGAGGTAATTGCTTGGGTTTTCGCGATATCTCTGCATATGTCGGTGTTCACCTGATGAACATTCAATTTAATGATTTCATGCCATATTAATGTACTAATAAGTGTTTTATGGAATTTACCTCCAAGAACAGTGCGTTTGGGTATTTCTTAGCAATTTTGTATAGAATTGGGCGCATGTGCTTGCATGTCACACATCCTGGAATAAAATAACTTGCGACAACCAATCTGCAACCATCTTCGTCTAGCGCTACAAGGAATTCGGTGTTGTCCGTAATTGAACGGACATTAGCAAGCTTTTCTGAAACATCTTCCTGGTCCTGCTGCTCTTCGAGCGTGCGACCGGATCGTTTCAGCATTGCCGTGCGAGATGTGAGACCGGAGACCACCACTGGCCACAGAAATTCAGACGGAATAAAAATTAAGATGCTGATATTTGATGCAGGTGTCCGCTGAAACTTAAACACCCCAATGTTTTGCCTCGCTAGTAATTATTCTAGTTAAAATATTAATTAAAATGAAAGCCTCCCGAGAAAGAAATTGAGAATCATGAGAAATACCCGCGCCGTAAACATTGCCATTTGCCGACCAGGTTTTCTTTGTTGCTCTCAAGAGCAGTGCGTTCGTAATCTGTCAATCTATGCGGATGCGGAAAATGGTGTAATCCTGCTAGGGTGGAATTGAGATGCAAGTAAGAAAGAGGGCAGTTGCAAAGAATTGCAAAATTATGAAAGCTTTTATTTAATCGTTTTTTAACAAATAACTACAAAATCAGTCGACCTTCGAGGATGAGTCCATGAGTTTCCTTTCTAAATACACACAATGGACACAAACACAAACACAAAGGGTCAAGGGTTCAGATCAGGTGCCATACAGAAGGCAGAATTTGGGAAAAGTTTCGGTAACAGAGTTAGAAGTAGTAGGTATTTTAGTTTTTTAGTAGTGTAATTTCATATACCTCGTTAACTAGTATTTTTGTATTTTAAGAGTACTGAACACTGCTTCTAAATCTCGAAGCTTGAATAACAATTGCTTTCTTTGTAAAAATTATTTTGATTTCGATGTTCCGGAGGTCGGAGTTGACACTCCAAACGGCAAACACAATTTGGAGGAGACGGCAGCCACCGTGTAGGAGCGACCGATCTGTTCGTCTGCTATTCTACCCGCCTCTCTTAAGCCAGAGAGGAGTGCTCCATGAACAGTTGCCGGATAGTTGCGTATTGTATGTTCTCCAGCGAAGTACAGGCGATGCGGTTCTTCGGTACTCATTGTAGCTGCTGATTCTTTAGGTGGCTGAGAAGTTCGAGTCATTGATATTGGTGCAGCCAACAGATCGTAATCGTTCCCAGAAGCTCCAACTGCAACAAACGAATAGGACCCTCGTGCCCACGGATCATTCTTCCACCTGGTGACAACTGTATCCCGAGGTTGTGGCACATTCATCCCAAAAATTGACTTCAAAACAGCAATGCATCTTCCTACAACCACATCGTCAGCCACGTCTTCCATCACGGCTGCAGCGTCTCCTGCTACCAGTGCCAGGAGAACTGGAGCATTATATAAATTCCAAAACAGGAACAATTCACCCCTAGATGACGTGGTAGAGCCAACATGTCCAAAAAGATTTGAGCTGGTGTCCCAAAATATGCGATCAAAACATAACACCACTTTGTTGAGATTTCCAAATCCAAGTCGCATAATAGCTTCCGTCTTCCATTTCGGGAGAAAAGGTGTGAATTGTACTGCATTGTTGTTGCAAATTGCTTTGAAACTAAAAGATGGACATCCTTCAAATTTGTGGCTAGCCATGAGTCCGGCGAAATACTGGTGCGAATGTCGCAGTACTCCTAGCGGTAGTGTACACAGAACAGCATCTGCCTCGTAAACTTTTGTGTCGAGAGTATCTGATCTAGCATCTGTTGTGATGACCTTCACCCCATTCTTTTCCGTGATTATATGCCGAACTGCACGCCCAAAGTGGATATCAAGCCCCTTCGATAATGCCAATGGCACACAGGAATAACCATTTCGGATAGTTAAATGACTTCCAGTGAACTCAAAATCGTCATCTTGGTCCCAATGCATGAGTGATAAGTTGCTCAAGGGTGCGGCGTTAGCAAATTCCAAGTTCGCAAAGTGCCAATCAAGAATCTGGCGATCATTGGTAGAAAGGTACACTTGTGGTGGCACATTCTCCTCCATCTTGGTTTTCTCTGCTTCTAAATCCACAAGTTCCTTCTGCAGGTCATCGTACTGCTTAATTAATTCTGGTAACTCGATAGCGGCAGCTCGGTAAGCAAACTCATCCACAGCCTCACGTTTAGAAATCTCGCCCTTCTCGGAATAAATTTTATGCCGCTGCTCCACTTGGTCTTTCAAGATGTGAGATTTCGTCACGTTGTCCTTTATCTTCTTGACCAACGCCACCAATGCATTATAATGAGCCACTTGCTTTTCCAAAACTGCCTTTTCTTGAAGTTTAATCACCCATTCCAGAGCTTCTCCCAAAGACACTGGCTTTCCATTCGCATAATTGAAGTCCAAATGATGGGAGATATAACTAGTTGCTTCAAGGAGTCGGTTGAATTCGCGTTCGATTTTCTCGTCCTTTTCTTTAGGCACAGTTCTACCAGTAGCCTCGAAAAGAGGGCACTTCTGCTTTATCTTATGCAGTTCCATCTTGATTTGTTTAGACAATATTGTGATTGGATTACCACCGAGACCAGTAACCACCATCGCTCCCAAGTCAGCTATGAACTGATTCTTACGAAATGTTGCAATTCGACCACCCACCCGTTCACGCGATTCCAAAACAGTAACTTGAAGTCCAAATCTACGCAGCTGTTGTGCGGCTGCCAATCCAGCTACTCCTGCTCCAATGACAATAACCTTCTTTTTGCCTGGTTTGATTGGAGTGATCTGTTCAAATGCTCCGAAATTGATGAAGCCATGTCGATTCAAGAAGTTGTACACACGTTTTACAAGAATGGTATCTGTGTTATATGGGGGTTCTAACTGTTCCCACACAAAATCCATTGTGACTTCCTTCCCAGGATCTTCAACCCAAAGCTGCAGGATGCGATTTCTCAAATACAAGTATAGTTTCTGAGTGGGCATTTCCGCTGTTGCAATATCTGGCAGCAATGTGGCTTCTATCGTTGACAACTTGTCGAAAGGAAATCTACACTGGAAGGCAGCTCCCTCAAGTCCTTTTGGATCTTCCTGTTCTGAATCATCCAAGTCTTCACGCTCCTTGTTCAAGTCTTTGGCAATTTCAGCTTCCGTGTTGTCCAGCATCTCCTCATCTTCAAGGTCCTCATAAACCATTTCGCTCTCCAGCTGATCAAGTTCCTCGTCGTCATCATCTAGAAGATACTTCGTTCCTGGCTTCTGGTTCTCTTTCCGCACACTTGAGTAGTAGTCAGAAGATCCGAAACTAAGTCGTTGTCGAACATTCACGTTCCCGTCATTCTTCTTGATCTTCGATTCATTTTTCATAATGGGTGACATTATTGACAACTTTGGTTTTAGAGGCACTTCAGCAGGAACAGACATCTCAATCCCTTCGTCCTCATCGTCTTCAATTGTAACAACTTCGGGTCCAGGCGAATTATTTCGGCGTGGCCGGAAAGAGTAGGGAACGTTTCCTCCAGACCCAGAAGATGAATTCATGCTCATACCACCAGTGCTAGACCGTGAGGATCCAGCATTCCCTGTTGAATTGTGACTCATCCTGTTCAAGAAAAGGCCTTATTAATGTCATAATGTCAATAGTTTAGGGGGTCATTTATTTCATTTTTCACAACTGAGTCCATGTCCATACCACAACACAACCAACAAACGGGCCTATGCTTACCTTCTCAGGAATCCTCTCTCTGTGCTAACACCAGCCTTTACGACAGGGGCCTCGTCTCCTTTTGATGTGTTCTTTAAATGTTCAACCTTAGCTTAATTCTTCTTCTGGACGCTCTTTTTTTAATTGATACCGAATTTCAGTTCATTTAGAGCGTATCCCAAATTCACGACACGCGAAGAAAACTCACAAAATCAGAATCGCTTTTACGAAATTAACACGAAAGAACTCCCAATACAATATATGGATTACCAAGTGCCAAGCTTGACTCAACATTTCCCACTTCAAGCGTTTTTGAACCTAAACCTATTCCTTGCTTGCCGTTGTTGCTTTACATTACACACGGTGACACTGGGTAAAAAGTAAAAGGCTAAAGTGCAACAGAATTTTATGCACGGAACGACGGAACCGAAGCCCTCGAGCTGTCATGTCTGAACGAACATTTTGGAATTTCATAAGTCCATGATGATGATTTGATTAACCAATGACAAATAATTACAAATTCTTTATTTTTCAGCCATTAAAATGCGTGCAGAAAATAGGTAATGGTCACAATGCACTAAAAGTAATACACACACAAATTGTAAAATGATTGCGCAATTAACTGTACAGCTTGCACTTTCATTTTCATACTTTTGCAGCTTGCATTGCAGGCTATTGAGATTTGAGATCATCCACAGAATTTTCCAAGTACCATATCAGTATTTTTTCCTCGTGTAAGGCTTGTTGTATGTGTGTGGCCTATGCTGATTTTGTCGATATTGTCCTTGTCCTTGATTACCCGTAGGACTTGGTCTCACATATTTGTTAGGACTTTCTTTGCCCTTACTTAAACCACTTCCAGCCAGATGAAATGTTAGCGATTCCCTTTCCATAGCTTTAAGTTTCGCTTCGATATCCTGGATCTTTCTTTCCTTGCTAACAGCAGCGCCTTGGTTGCTCCCGCCCTGCTTATCTGATGATTTACCGGCTCCAGCTCCCGATGTCGATGAGAGATCTCCGAGTGCCGGCACCTTCAGCCGCTGCTTCAATTTATCTTCTTCGTCCTGTAATAATTGTAATGAATAAAACCGACAGGCAGGATAGACTCGACAGTGTCGATAGAACTCAGACGTTTTACTGATTTTACTATTATCAGTAATATGTGTGCTCGGGAATTTGAAATAGCTTACGGGATAAGTGTAAGTCGCCTGTTGGGCCCATCTTACAGCAGCAAATTTGTCAAGAATCCTTTTGCCATTCAGGTGCCGTAAGCATTTCTCGGCGCTCTCAAGTTCCTTGTATGTGACAAATGCGTATCCCCTCGGGAGCCCATAGTTGGGACCCGGTGTTCGATGAAATAAGAAGTCGAAGTGATCTATGGCACCGTATTTTTGGACCAGTTTTAACAGATGGAACCCATAATAGGAAATCAAAAAGAAAATCGCACGTTAGATTTGTAAAGAAACCAAACTAGTAACAAATGACACTATTTATCAACCTCAAAATGAATGCACGTTGATGTTTTCGAGCTCAACTTACTCTGTTAATTTTGGGTCCAAATTTCCAATCCACAATCTTCTTGAATTTGCTTCATCAGTTACATTGACACCCTCAGCTGATTCGAGCTGCACATTCTTCTTGAGCACTTCATTCCCCGAGGCCGAGGCCGACGGCTTGTCCGTATGAGAGTCCATTGATTTAGAAACTGTGATTAGTCGGATTAAACTAAATGCTTCAAATACCTGAAAAAACACATATGAGCTAGCTACAAAAGAATCTAGACTTTCTAGACTCAGAATTGCCTGGATTTTATTAATGTAGATTTGAAAATATTACACTTACTGTATGAGAATTTCAGGCCACCAAACGACCAAACATTCCAAAAGTACAGTTTCCAAAATTCAGCCGATCAATCAAGGTTTCAATTATGGTTTATGGGGTAGGTAGATGGCAATTAACTGTATAACTTATTTGAAAACGTTGATTTCTTCCATTTTCAATTCCAACTTCCATGAGACTATTCTGAGTATTCTGTTTCGGAATCACTAGCAAATCCTTCGAACCTCACAACAGAGGACATGAGGGGCACTTCCTGGAAATCGGTTCCACTTTCCACTTGCAGTTGCAGTTACCTTCTACCTCCCAAATTGAATGAAACTGCACCTGTGCTTTCTCCCAAACCCAATTCGCAGCTCCTAAAAACACTTGCAATGCAACCGTCTCGTGTAGGTTTCGTGAACCACATAGGCAACTAGCCATATGTGTTTGGTTTTGGCTTTGGTATTATTATTCTCATCAACTAACTCAAAAACACTATGCTGCTGAAGTGCATTTCAAAGTTGGGCTTTGGGCTCATTTCAGTTGTTGTGAGACTTGAAAGTAGTGCATTAGCCGTAATTTGCGTGCCCACTCATTTGCCCACCAGCGAACCAGTTGAGTATTCATACTTCTCATGAGAAGTTCACAGCCGCGCTCTTGCGTTGCGCGTGTTAAATGTGTGCCGTGTGTTGTGTTTATTCTGTTGTCCTTATATTAAGCACTAAGTTCAATTGAATTTAATTTTGGTTTGATTCGATTAGACTGACTGACCGCATTACGCATAATCATGAGAAAGTGAAGTTGTTGAAGCTTGAACTCTGAACTCATTTCATCTGTCATTTTTACTTGTGCTGATTACAATCAAGCAATTTATTAAGTTCGTTGACTATTTTCGGCACGAGCACGAGTTTTTGGAAACCATAAATATTGTAGATGAGCAAAGAGCAAGAGAATATTCCATAACCCCATGATTGACATTTTCGTTGAGATTTTCCAACCAGCAACGCAAAGCGAGATCACCAAGTGCACTTTGACAACTTTCGAGTTAAGTAGATCAGAGTCGAGTGGAGCCTGATTTTGACATCTAACGCTAATGATGACAATGGTGTAAATTGTGGAAATCGGTGGCACGGAAGTATAGGACGGGACGATGTCCATGTAGGCGTGTGGTTCTACATTCTATGGTTGATGGTTCTCAATTTTCGTGATTCCAGTTGCAGTGGAAAAGAAGCCGACACTTCAACTTGGTTTGGAAATGGAAAGGCATGAGGGGACAAAGAAAAGAATCTGGAATTTCTGGAACTCAACCTGAGACTTGTGTTTACAAGCGTGACTGACGAGGGAAGTAATGGACGATATAAGTTAGGCGGAACCCCAAACTTTTTCCTGTGGTGGTTCTTGACCCCAAGGGGT
>JAQIUU010000289.1:0-11714 GCA_034694545.1 Mesaphorura macrochaeta
TGCTAAAGTTAATGCTAATGCACACGGCCCATGAGTTTATTGGGCTGATTATGATTATCAGTAGCATAGTCACAGTATCAGCAAGGAATTAACTCGGAGTGCGAGGCCGTGTCTCTTCGTGAGGTCGATTGGTCTGATAAGCAAGGCAGCAAAAGCAAGTAGCCATGAGTCTAATTATTATGGAGGACGTAACTTCATTTGACTGATGACACTGATGAGTTGGCTGCTGCTGATAACCGTACCGTACCGTACCGTACACGGTACACGGGTACACGGGTGTGCAGTGGCTGGAGTTTTGACCTCTGTGCATTGTCGATACAAACAAGGAGAAATTGTTATAATCGCGATTGATTCTCCAAGCTCCAATCTCCAATGCTCCAACTCTATGAAACTATGTTACTGGTCATGTTCATGTACATCGCTCCGTGTTCTTGCTACTAAATTTAATATCCAGCAATTATATCACAATCTTTATAGTAATCACAACAAATTCAATGTTCATAATGTCCATAATGCCCACGAGTCCAAGTAGTTTAGCAGCCAAACAGTCATAGGTTACTGAACATCAATCCCCAACTTGTCCCAGAACTGCACTCTTTCCGTAAATGGCTCATCAATCATTTTTGGCGTGATGTCGAGCTGCAAATATCTTAATTTCGGGCTAGGAGAAGGATTGTTGCCTTTTGGTGGTGATGGGTGTGGCGACCGAGTGACTGGTTCCCATTTAATGTTTCGAAAATGGAGTCTGTACAAACACGAATGCAAAGTTTAGACATTTAGAAAAGTCCTGATTTACGGAGAATGGGGTCAGATGAGACTAGAACTAAAGACTTACGCGTCACTATCGCCCTTTGCAAAATCCACCCATAATTTGACCATATCTCGTGAGAATTCATTATCTGGGTGGCCGGGCCGAATTGGTCGACCCCACATCATCGCGAACAAAATGGTAAGTTCGTCTCCGTGACATGGGCCATCTGTAAACAAAATTTACAAGCGTTCATTCTAATTTGGGACGGCGTGCTTACGACTTCGGTACATGATCATAATGTCAGGTCTTACCAAACTGTAAGCGCTGCATGCCCAGCACATTTCTTTTGACCCAACTCGACACGACCCAATATCCAATTTCCAGAAGCACTGGAAATCTTCCTCGTGCCGCCAGCATGAAATCCGTGATGGTCATTTCACCTTTGTATGAGTAGTAGTATAAGTACATGGGAGCCTTCAGTCCGGGTGCTTGTGACTGGGCTTGCGCCGAGTGGTGAAGAGGCGCATTGAACATTCTGTCGGAGAAAATATCCGTGTATGCCTTGAATTTCGGCGAGTCCAAATCTGGAATCAGTGCTTTAGTCTTGTCAATGCCCAATTTGTAAAATTGGCGTAGTGCTTTAATTTCGCTTGAGTTCGGGGGAAAAACTTCAAACAGGTTGGACGCAGCAAAGTCAAATTCCGTTTCGATGCGACTGACCATCGATTCATTTCTGAAAATAGCTGTGGAAAGAAAAGCATACAACTTAATTACATAACTAATGATCAATGAAAACAATGACCAACCAAAATTGGTGTACCTGCCGAAGCTGCAAGCCCTTCATGTGAATTGACGCCAGCAATCCACGGGACGTCATTGCTCAGCCTTCCCTCATGGAGCAGCTTGATTGGCATCTCCGTCATAAATGCGTGTTCATCATTAATTGCTTCTATAGTCGGGTTGAATATCGTGATCCAATCACGAAGCGGCCTCATCACCTCCCGATGGGCATCGACCAATGTGTACGCGTCCAGTTGCCGAAGACAGTCCACAATTTCTTGAGAATTCGCTGTGTGGCCTAAACAGCCGTGCCCCGTCGCAAATCGAAGCGCTTGCTCGCGTGGACTGTCGTAAAGCGCCCAATGATTCAGGGCCGTTCCACTTTGGGAAATGGCTTTCTGGAACAAGCCTTTGCTCAATGGCGACAACATTTGATAGTGTACTGAAGCTGCACCGGCCGACTCGCCAAAAATCGTAACTCGCTTCGCATCGCCTCCAAATGCGTGAATATTCTTCTGAACCCAGCGGAGTGCCATGACCTGATCTTTCAGCCCCATGTTTCCACGCACGATTCCGTCACCCGTGTTCAAGAAACCCAGTGCACCGACTCGATAATTGAAAGTGACCACCACGAGATCTGGTTCGTCCATGAAGTACGACGGCGAGTACATGTTTGACACGCCTGAGAGGAAGAGTCCGCCATAAAAGTAGACCATGACGGCAGCTGGAGCTTGGCGAGTTCGTGGGTTCCGCGTGAATACGTTGACAAAAAGACAGTCTTCGTCGCCCCCTGTCATCCGGATCATAATGTCAAATTGGAGGCATTTGGAGCCGTATGAGGTGGCGTCGCGCACTCCAGTCCATGGCTCAGGTGGTTGTGGCGACTATAAAAGAATGATACATTGATTAGCTGAATGATCAGGGCATAAGACGGGGTTCGTCGAAGGCTACAAGGGCTTACCTCAAATCGCAGCGGTCCAACTGGTGGCTTGGCGAATGGAATTCCCAGGTAGGCGTAGTATTCATTGCCGGACCTCGATCGAGCCACATACCCTTGAACCGGGCCTTGAGTCGTCTGAACGATGGGGCTCTTCACTTTGTGGATGAAGACCGCGTAGAGGTAAATGCCGAGGAGGGCGACTGCTCCGGCGATGGCCAGATTCCTGGTAATTGCTGACAGGGATAAGGAACCCATCTTCTTTCTGCGCTGGACAGCTGACTTTGTCTTTTGTCTTTAAGGATTTTGGACGTGCGATCTTTCGAAGTGGTTTGTTGTTGGTTGTTGTTTCTTTCGGTTTCCTTTCACTTTCGAATCTCGTCCAGATTGCAGAAGGTCAATAGTTCAGCTGTTCACCCGTTCAACAACTGGACATTGCACATTGGTATGCTGGCCACTGCCACTTCCACCGCGCACTTTATCTTACTGATTGATGTGGAATGGAATGTGAGAATGAGAATCCGCGTGCACGGTGCCCTTTCATTATGAAAGTGATTTAATTTTATTAATTTAATGAGAACCATTCTATGAGAATTACGGGCAGTGAAGGCAGTGAGAATGAAGCACCACTTGACTCATCGTCAGTTGGGTAATAGCAGCAATTTGGGAATAAAATAATCTCGTTAATTTTATCAAACCAAAACCAGCTCGAATTCACAATTCACATCGCACTTTCGCACTGACTGCGCAGTGCGCACTGGAGATTGCTGGAGAGCTCGTTTGCAGTTCAATTCGCACTGAAATGATTCAAAATCTCAAGGTTGTTTCTCCAGCGAGTTCCCATTTCCAGTTTCCTTTTCATCTTGTTGATCTTGTAGTACATGAATCATGATTCATGAATGGTGAATCATGAATGCAGCTTTTCATGCATTTTGCGTTAAACTAGACACGGAACAAATAACTCTTTTATTAATCAGTAATCAGTGTAATTAGTAAATTAGTTAAGGAATCACAGCACAATAATTTAATGACAACCAAAACGGAACTACTGTTTAAGATTGAGTTCATCCCAGAACTTTAGCCTCTCTCGAAACGGAGGCACAATCATGCCCTTTGACTCCTTCTCAATGTGCATGTATTTGAACCCAGAGTCACTTGGCTTGACTGGCTCCCATTTTACGCCCCCAAATTCCAGCTTCCTCCCGTGCACAAAGTCAGCCCAGAGTCGCACAGCTTTCTTCGAGAACTCGTAATCCCGATGGGTTCGGTCCACGTTCGTGAGACCTGGCATGTTGAAGAAGAGAGCGAGCTCGTCCGCGTGACAAATTCCATGCCGCTCCGGCTCCAGTCCGAGGAATGTTTTCTTGGCCCAACTGGTCGCGAGGTGGACGAGGAGCTCAAGGAGCGGAGGGAATCGGTGGTTGATGGCCAGGAGAATGTAGGACAGCGAGAACTCGGTGGGGTACGTGTAATAATAAACGTACAACGGTGCTGTGGCCTTATCAGAGGCTTGCAGGCGCGCGGTCTGCTCCAGCGGGTGAAAGAAATGGCGATCGGAGGCAAGCGATGTGTAATTCTGGAATTTGTCGCGTGTGTTGATGGGAACACCCTTTCCAAAGTATTGTTCGCGAATGCGGAGGGTTACGGAGTCAGGCGTGGACGGAGGCAAGTAAATGAGAGGAGGCAGAGTCTTTTCAGTGTCTCTTTCCAGTTTGTCGAGAGCGCCGCCAATTGCCATCACCTCTGTGATAAAAACGCGTAAGTGTACGTGGGTCATTAGACTGGTTTAACGATAATTCACTAAAAATTAGGGTCCTGGACTTACGTGCTGACATGATGAGCCCTTCTTCGCTGTTTACTCCCGTCAAATACGGGACTTTGTTAAATTTTCCACTTTTCAACACTTCTTCTGGCTTGTCCCCCAGAAAAGTGTGCTTGTCTTTGACCGCTTCGACGCTGGGCACAAAAAGAGAGATCGGGTTCCGAGGGTACTCGAACATGTCACTCTCCAGGGCCACGAGGTCGCGCCCAGGAATCTTTCGTAGACATTTGACCATCTCCTGAGTGTTCTCCGTCGGACATTTCCCTCTTTTCCCAAAATGTATCGCTTGCTCCTTTGGGTTCCTCGTGAGCGCCCAGTGCCCAAGCGAGCTCCCACTCATTCCGATGGCTCTCTGGAAGAGTCCGGCGCTAAGCGGCGACAGCACGTGGAGGTGTGTGCATACTGAACCAGCGCTCTCCCCGGACAGCGTGACTCGCTTCGGGTCACCACCAAATGCGGCGATGTTGGCCTGAATCCATTTCAGAGCGAGTGTCTGGTCTTTGAGTCCCATGTTGCCCCGAACGGTTGAATCACCCGTGTTGAGGAAACCCAGCACTCCAAGCCTGTAGTTGACAGTCACGACAATCATGTCTTCGTCCATCAGGAAGTCTGGCAGGTATTTGTGGGATGCTCCTTCGGTAAAATGGCCGCCATGGAGGAAGACGAGAACCGGAAGCGGAGACGAATCCTTGACCTGTGAAGTCGAAGTCAATCTTTGTTTTAACTTTTGTCGTTAATTTTGTCAATATTGTTGCCTTACCTTTTTAATCTGCGGTACGTTCACGTTCAGGAAAAGACAGTCTTCTTCTCCGTCAATATTCCCAATGAGCATTCCCATTTGAAGGCATTCTGCTCCGAATTGACTCGCGTCGCGAACTGCCGTCCATTTATCGGGGAATGCTTTTGGTGGCTCGAATCGTTCAGCCGTTCCGTAGGGAAGTCCTCGATACTCGTGGTAAGGGCGACCATCACGGGATTGGGACACAATTCCACGGACAGGTCCATTCCCAGTCTGTATGGTCGGAGCGTACTGCGGTGGTGGCGTGTTTCTCGACCCGCTATAGAATTTGTACGCAAAGTACGCGACGAGCGCAGCAATCACGACTGACTTCTTGCTCGGCATCGCGAACTCCAATCTCGCTGCGAATTTGAACCTCTGAAGATCTTCCTGGCTCTTTTCGCGTTCACTGTTCACGATGACTGCAGCTAAATGCGAAATTACGTAACGCTGCGAATTCTTCTCTTTGGACTGGACTGTTGGCAACTTAATTGAGCTTTTGTGCTGCTGTTGACTGCTGGTTCTTTTATTTGCGCTGCTCTTTTTGTCGGAGAGTCGACCAGCGAATTGAATAGCGAGCAGTCAGCAGTGAGCAGTAATTTGAGGTTATCATTGTCCGTCTGATTGTCTCGTGCTTGGTGTTGGCCTCTTATCTCCCATTGCCACTTCAGACTTCAATATGATGAAGTGTTTGCTGTTCTCTTTGCGTGCTCGTTGCTCGTGCATACTGTTTACTGTGCTTTGCCTGTAGATTGTCATTGTGGACAATGTGCAAAAATCGGTTACGTAATCATGCAAACAGAACCAGAGAGTGAATTGGGATTTCTGTGATATACGAATGCGAATTGATGACAGAAAATCACAGGCACGCACGGCACAGACTGCATAGTCATTATGATCCGGGTGTCAGGTACAAAATACAAAGTGACAAAGTACGTAAGCTCGAACGCTTGCACGTTGAGAGTTTATTAATTTGCAATTTTTCAGATAGAAATAGAAACATAACGGCACGGGTAACGGGTCACAAGTTAAGTCATAATGAGTAATTATACAATGAGTAATAGAGTAATGAGTATAATGATCTGGAATGGCAATGTCATCTGTCCAGTAAAGTCATGTTATCCATTTGGAAGCCCCAGAGTATTCCAGAATTCCAGTCTGTTCAGGTTTGGCGGGTCGACCACACGCCCGGTGACACTTGTACTTCTCGGCATCCCAATTTGCATGTATTTCACGTTCACCTTCGCATCTTGTCCCACATTGACACGCGGCCAGGGCACGGCCGCAAACTCCATTCCCTTTGAACCATCTCCGCTTAAGTCTCCGCTGGCGAATGCCACCCAGGTCTTCACCATTGCCTTGGACATCTCATAATCTCGGTGTCCCTTTCCAATCGCGTCATGCGGCCCCAAGTTGAAGAACATGTGCACTTCGTCCGCGTGACAAATTCCATGTCTCGTAGGCTCTGTCCCGAAGAGTGCTCGCTGGACAAAGATTGAGATGAGGGTCCCCGCAATTTCGAGGATAGGCGGAAGACGTAAGGAGAAAATCCCTCGACCACGTACGGCGAAGAGGACGTCGGCAATCGAGAATTGAGCAGGGTACGCATAATAGTAAAGGTAAACCGGTGCCGCTTGTGCTTTGGCGTGGATTAACGCTGCGTCATGGATTCCTTTGTGGAAATGGCGATCCGTGAAGAGAGCCGTGAGATTGCTGAGCAGGTGTTCGTCCCGAGGCCGCTTCGCATGCTGTCCAGGTTCAGGCTTCAGTTCTGGAACGTAGCGAGCTCGAATTCTTTCTGTTACGTCCTGTACGACTTTGGCTTCTTCCCTAGAAAAGTAAAGGGCTCGTGGGGCGAGCAGACTCCAGCTTTCGTCGTCCATGTTCCAAAGCGTGTGATTTCGGTACAAAAGCGAGGTCGCGATAAGGCCTTCATCCGCGAGGAGCCCGGTCAGCCAAGGCACTTTTCCTTTGCTGTGGTAAGACTTGATTTCGAATGGATTTTGTGTCAAAAAGGCCGATGGGTTCTCCACGTCTACTTCGACGGATGGAACAAAGACGGTGATTGGATCGCGCGTCGCGTCCAGGACTTCACGGTGCACTTCGATGATCTCGTACACGTCCTTGGCTTTCAGGCATGCCGCCATTTCCGTCCCCGTCCTCGCAGAGCAATTGAGTTGCTTCGCGAAACGTTTCGCCTGTTCAGCCGGATTCGGAGTGAAAGCCCACGGATTGAGTGCGACTCCAGACTGACTGATGGCACGATGGAAAAGGCCGGCTGACTTCGGGCTTAGCATATGATAATGAACTGCAGCGGAGCCGGCAGACTGTCCGAAGATTGTGACGCGGTTCGGGTCGCCTCCAAATGCGGCCACGTTGGCCTGAACCCAATTCAACGCAAGATGTTGGTCCTTTAGACCCATGTTGCCGAGTACGGCTCCATCTCCGGTGTTGAGGAATCCGAGCGCCCCGACTCGGTAGTTGAGTGTGACGAGAACGATGTCTTCATCCATAAAGTATGTGGGTCCATAGATGTTGGACTGGCCTTCCATGAAGAGACCGCCGTAGAAGTGGACGAGGACGGGGAGGCGGCGTGATGGCGGTAGGGACAGCGTAGGAGTGAATACGTTCAGGTACAGACAGTCTTCGGCGCCTAGCGTAAAGGCGGTGAGGAGGCTCAGCTGAATACATGGTTGGCGGTAGAATGTAGCATCGTAGACTTCGGGCTCGCTCCATCGCTGCTTGAAGGGACGAGGAGGCTGAAAGGCAAAGTTAGGCTTATCAGTGATTCAAATTCAAACTGCACGTTAATTGATCAAGCATTATGACTTACCTCAAATCGTAGTTCTCCAATCGGAGGCTCTGCGTACGGAATGCCGAGAAATTCGTGGAACAATCGTCCTCCTCTTGAACTGACCATGGATCCTTTGAGTTTCCCATTACTGATCTGGACGGTAGCTCCTTCCAGCTTCAAATACAGTCGCTTGAAGTAAATTCCAGCACCGATGGCGAGCAGGAGACAGATGATCGAGGCTTTTCCAAGAGTCTTCATCATTAACCGGGCTTAAAGACTAGAACTAACGAACTGAATGAAAATCACAAATCACAACCACGAGCTACGAGTTAACGATGTATCGTACGATAAGTACGATTGCCAGTGTATTATTTTACAGCCACGGCCATCATTAAAGCTGATGCGAGGCCAAATCCCAAATAAAAGCTCTTCATTTAATTTTTAATCGCTTTAATATTTACACACGCCGCACGCGAGCTTCACATGCAACTGCAGCCTGCAACTGTTTTCTTTGGTTCGCGTTCGGCTGAAATTCAAACTTCAAAGTACAATTCAAAGGTTGTGTGTATTGTGTATTCAGTTCACAGTCAAAGCCTTCAAGGTCAGCTGTACTGTGGGATCAATAAAATCTCATCGCACGCGCACACATTCCCAAACTCAATCCCAAGCAATTGCAATTCGAGTCTGATTCTCATATCTCATTACATTTGCATTCTCATTGTTTCTTCTGCCAAACGCTTTAATTTCAGTGTGCATACTAAATCATTACATCACAAAACACTTGATTCTTGATTGAGTTGTTTGACTCTGACTTTGACGAACGATGAATCCCAGCGCGTTAGCCACGATGACAGTGATGAGATAAGATAAGACAACAAATCAACGCATGACAGATGACAATGACAGAAATCGAAGGCATGGACATAGACTGGCTTGCAAAATGTTAGTTGTCAATTGTGGTCAATTGTACACTGGATTTTTGTGTTGAATTCACTTAGCACGCTAAAATGAAGTCCAGCTCTCTCGAAGCACGTTTCTTCGCATTTTGGACCCTCTCGCACGTGTTTTTGGCCCAGGAAGCCTCCGCCGTGACTTTCCAGTACGGTCAGCACTTCCCGAATGGAGCTGCGGCCGTGAATCACGCTTACAACCCGCGTGCGGGTACCTGGAAGCGAATGGCGCCTATCACATACGTCTGGAACTACTATCCACAGTACGCCACTCCGTGTCACCCGTTCGACAAAGGGGCTCTCATCGCTGCGGCCAACGGGTCCACCCCCGCATACGCGTATACGACACGAGACGCGAATGGTTATCTCCTCTGCGACCACGACCATGATCTCGAAGTGGATCCCGACCTCGCGCTTGATTGTGGGTCCGCATTCCACGAACACAACGGGATCGGGGTGAACGGGAGTCGTCGAGGGTCGCCGTTCACAAACTTCTGGCTCGACGACAACTGGCTGGCGCGTTACATGAGTCAGGCGTACGGGAGACCGGAACCAGGCGGGTTGAGCGACCAAGACGGATTTATGCGCTGGAAACCCATCGGCGGCGACCCGACCAATTGGATGCTGTATAATTCAATGCATTTTGATACTCTGGCACTTGATGGGCTGTACTACATCGCCGTGGGTAACCTTGCGATTGCGGTAGCCAATTGGAATACGAGCCTGGGAATGAGCGGAGCATACTACGAAAATTGGGCCTTCGTTTATCCGGACATTGAAGAAAATTACCACGTGGGCCTTTTCAAAATATTGACGGATCAACTGCTTGCGCATGCTTCGAGTGTGTTAACAGACTCCATGAGGTCGAATATGCTTCAACACTCCGTCGGACTCCATGCACATATTCTGGGACACCAGCAGCGAGATCTGGACACCGAAACAGGGTCGGGTACCGGCGCACTGCTTGGCTGGACATCGCATGTCGAAGGAGGTGGCTCGCTCATTAACACGGAAAGCATTTCGTGCAATGTGCTCGCGCTCGGGGCTGGCGCGAAGTACGTGACGGAAGTAAAGCCACGTGTGGGCGAAGGCGCAACGGTTAAGCTGATTCTTAATGGTGGCAGTCCACGCATGTACACTGCAGAATTCCTCATACGAGCCCAGGAACAGGAACCCGTGGACGGGATCGGCTCACTTACAGTTCAAGACATTACTAACGGAGTTCCTGAGGTCATTGCCCAAAGAACATTGAACGCATACGATTTTTATGGGCCCGACCTTTGGACAAGCGTTCGTCTGGACTTCCAGCTTAGAGCAGAAGGTGCGTACCTTGTGGAGTTCATTGTGAGTGGGGAAGTAGGCACTAACGTTGTAAAAATTCATGATCGGCCTTAATCAGGCATATCTTATTTTATTTCACTCTTATCAATTTATAAACGTGCCTTGTCTATTAAACTATTAAACTATTCCAAAATTGTATACCCGCAGCATGCATTGTATTTGGGGTTCATGCTGAGTTCGAGGACCGGAAGAGGCTCGGATGCGTTTCTCCCTACGGATGCAGGGACATGCTTGAGTTTTACGTCCATGAACTCCACTTGTGCCCTGGAACAAGAAAAAGGTCACAAATAAAAAGTGACCTTATTATCCATGTCTCACCCAAAAATGCCCATTAAGGCCTAATGCACTTTAAGGGACTTACTCGTCTCCCACTGGCACTGTCGCAAACTGTGCAAACATGTGCACAAGTGTCCTTGAGAACTTCAGATCATTTTCGCGATGCAAGGGCGTCATTTGCCACTGGTAATGCAGGTCGTCCACGTGGGCTGCTCCTGTCCTTACGGGCCCGTAACCAAGCTGGTCAGCCACCCAAGCCTTCACATACGCGATCGCGACGTCCAGCATTGAGAGCGGCGCTTTTCCTGAAATTTCCGACGCGTGAACCAAACTGCCAGCTCCGACGTAGTCGAAATAATACGCATACATTCGACCGTGACTCTCGCGTGCATGTGCGCGTGCGGCCGCGTCAAACGCGTTGAAAAACATCGGATGCGAGTAAAGGTTTGTGTGCTGTGCCTTAAATCGGTCCAGATCGCAATGATCTCCATCTGGTCCAAAGTGGTGCTCACGGATTCGTGGTACAAGCTTCGCACGGGTGGCTTCCGTATTCGGAAGCCAGAGCAGGTCAAGAATGTGATCATCGAAGTATTGGCGGTCACAATATTTGGCTTTGGTCTCAGGGTCGCGAAAAGCACCTCCCCAAAAAACGGAGCCTTCTTCCGAAGTGACTCCAAGGAGAAGTGGCACATTTTGCCAAGCCGCGCCTTTGCTTTTGCCTTCTGGGTCTTCGTCCATCAATTTCCGTGGATGCGTTGCCAAAAAGGCGTGTTCGTCATCGACAGCTTCAATGCTCGGAAGGAAGACAGAGTCCGGAGCCCGGAACAAGTCTTTCATTTCGTCGTGTACGGCTAAAATGTCTGACGCAGGCACTTTTCTCATGCATGCAACCATTTCAGCCGTCGTCGTCGTCGTGGGGCAGTTCAATTGGGCCGCAAGACGCTTGGCCTGCCTCGCAGCTGCTTCAGGGTCGCGCAGACTCGCGGTAAGCGGCCAGCTCCCGAGTGCAAACCCGCTTTGAGCAATGACTTTATGGAAGAGTGGACGTCCATGATAGCTCGAAAGGGGCGAAAGCATGTGAGAATGGACTGATACTCCGCCGGCTGACTGGCCAAGCAGCGTGACTCGATCCGGATCGCCTCCAAACTCGGCAATGTTCTCTTGAACCCACCGGAGAGCCATGACTTGGTCTTTCAGACCCATATTTCCAGGAATGATGGAGTCACCAGTGTTTAGAAAGCCTGAAAGTAGCCAAAATGGGCCAAGTACAAAATTCAAGCTTTAA
>JAQIUU010000290.1:0-11713 GCA_034694545.1 Mesaphorura macrochaeta
GGATTAACAGCTTTCCTTTTCCATGCCCCAATACATACATGGCACATGGGTCGGAAGAAGCGGCTCTCGGCAGTTCTACGTTATTCATTAATTAACAAGCTACTAGACACATGCCATGGCGATTAGGTGATTACCTTAGTGAAGGGCCCCGCAAATCTCCACAGGCCTCCAAAACCTACTGACTGGAGGTAATGTGGTTGTTGTTGTGATGAATCTTCCGGTGTGATCATATTTTGTATGATGGTTTGCACAGCACTAAGAATTACTTGGTCATGACACAAAGACAACACATTTGTAATCTTTGCATCCAGTAGTGTGTGTCTAAAATATATAAAACAATGAATGATACCAATAATAATTCAAATTAAAAAACTGAAATTTTAAAACTTACATGACTGGAAATACTTTCGGAAATACAATGGACGCTTCAGCCAAATAGTCATACAATACACGCATTTCTGCTTCGTCGGTAGTGTATTTAACTAAAGTGGCTAGCACAGTAAGGAGTAGCGCTTGTGATTGGGAATCTGTAATCACTTCTGGATCAAGCAGCACATTGTTTTCATTTGACACCGAAGCTCGTTTACATTCTTCATGTTCCTAAATTTAAATAATGTCCATGTCATGATTAGAAATATAGATAACAACGACAAGTAAGTTGAAAGCAAGTGGACATGGGCTGCTTCAAAAATGACAAGAACATGAACAAAGTTGCAAAAGGTGAAGCGACACCTAGAAGGCTAGCGAAAGAGATTCGTCAATAGATTTGACTTGGATCAATCGATCTGTTGCGATCCTAGAGATCCTAACAAAAAAGGAAATATGCAACATTCTAATAAGGAAAATATACAGTCCAAGTGACCAAAATTTATTCAGAATTCATTTCGGGTTAAGTCAGTTCAACCCGAATCTCAGGAAGAGGAGGGAAATCACTTCAAGTCTGCCCTGAGCCGATATCTGAGGCCGGCGCAAGATTTTAACAGATGTGGCTTATCAAGCGGTTAAGCTAACGCATACCACACGGTCAACTGTGTGGTAATTATTGGAAATTGGAAATTATTAAAGGAAATTATTGCTTAGTCGTGCATCTCACAGCAGCGGGACTACAGGTCAAACCCAGGAGTCGACGGCTAACGATTCAGTTTGGCCAAAAACAACCGCCCAGGCATCCGCCCATCAAATCAAGAATTCAGCTTGCGTGGATTCGAAGTCATGTAGTCATATGATTGCAAGAATTATGTTATGTGACTTTAGCTTCTGTAATTTTTTTGCAACCCTATTTAATTAATTTTGTCACACTATACTCACAGGCGTGTGTCGTGTCGTGTCAATCGACGAATTATACTTCGTCCTCTTAATCAAACTAATAAGGAATGCATAAGGGAGTGTCCTAGCACGCTCTGCTTAGGCTCTGATACTCTGAAAGTTGGACGGAAAGTGTGAGTGATTGTTCAAGGCATAAGTCATGCTTTCGTGTAGCCGGCGGTTCCCCGAATTGAGTAGATAGAATGGAAAGGGCATTTGTGTCCAGCAAAATATTGGACAGGGTATTCGAGGTTGAGATTAATCTCACTTTTTCTTCGTTCCTGACTGGCATCGATGCTGATCTGTACGATTTGAAATCACGCGGGCAAGATAGGTCCAAACTACGCCAATTTTTTGCGCCCTCCTGTACCTTTATATGTATAATTCATAGTATTGTTTAACAATGTACGAAGTACGTAACCACAAAACAAAAGGATCAACTCACAGACAACCTAATACTTTCACTTTAAATATTACTTTCACTTTACATAAGCCGTTGATCAAGGAGCTCAAATGGAGTGCTTTAGTGCTTTGTGATACACTATGGCACAAGTTCTTTCTCGACCCCTCTGACAATTTTTATATTTTAACTTTATACTCAGTCAAAAATATACTTTATTGTGTATGCGACTAATGCGACAACTATGTGTAACATTTGAAACTGGTACCTGTTGTACTATGCTCTGCTTGTTTTGCTGTATATGGGGAAGAGGCATCACTGCTGGGTCATTTAAGTCCCAAGGTTTTTGGCGTCGGTCTGTCGGGGATTTAGGAATCCAATTTATATTCTCATTTGACGACGTGATGTACCGTAATAGGTGATGATGTACGTGGCAGCGGCTCCTCACTTCTTCTGAGACGGACACCAGCGCTAAAAATTATGGGCCGTGTATAGAGTAGCTATTTAATATTTCACAATGCTTAGCCACGTATTTATTTACCCGCTAAATACGCAACACTTTCTCGGGTTACTTCAAATTTGTCCTTCTTGGTTGGTTTCGCTACAATTCCCAACAGCATTGTCAAAATACGCGTAGTGCGAGATACAGTAGTAGGTGTTGTGTGACGAAATCCTTTCAATAAATGTCCAACCAAAGCAAAGTGGAAATTTGCTGCAAATAGTCATGACATCAGTCCCAATTTATATCACTCGTCATTTTCTAATTTTTCTCTGCATTAAGTTCAAGACTACAAAGTTAGTTTCTTACTTCTGAAGCTAAGGCCAACTGCATGATCCAATTGCTTAAAATGCCATTCCAAGGGTTCTCTAGTTGCCATCATAATTTGATCAAGGCTTTTGTGTTCAAATATACCCTGTGAGTCTAACGTGTGTAGGTTTTGCTCCAACAAGGCAAGTCCACAAGCAAATAGTGACACTTCATCTAGTTGTAACACGGAGATTGCGACCCAAAACATCATACGATGAATTGCGCTTTCTGGTCTAAGCAAAGGAAGCAATCTTGTTAAACACATCACTATAGCTTCAATGAGCACCACGTCACTGAAACTTTCTAAAGCCTTCACGAGAATTCGTAGTAGTTGTTTAAAGTCTTGGTCCTGGATCGACTTGCTTATACATCCAAATACAATAAGTGCTCTTGGTTGTAATGCAGGATTATAGCGAAAAGCAAAGCTCTTGGACAGTTGAGTCCATGTGTGAAGCCAGTCACAGTCTGGAATGTCTTTCATGCACGCCTGAACAGTACAAATATAAAAAAACTTAATTTAGACTGTTTGAAAGTTTGAAGCGTTTCGAAGCTCTTAGAAATGATCATGATAATAGATTAAAGATTACAAACAATGAACGAACCTCCATAATTTCTAAAAGTGCATCAGCAATGACTTCCAGTGAAGTAAGAGCAAGTCTTTCACGGTCATGCTGATTAACATTCCCGAGCCAACGATCGCCAGCATGACGATATGAGGATCGGAAGGCCGTTACTGCCGCTGATTTAACTTTACTAATTCCAAAGAGCAGATAAAACTTTGGAAGGGAAAATTCGTCCAAACTTAGTCTGAGGACACGATGAGTTTCTTCTACAATAAATAATTAAAAGTCATAATATTAGTACGACATGATAAAACATGAAAACGTCGCATTTTTCTGGTGATGCGCGCATGTGGAACACTTCTTTACCTGAAAAATGAGGTTGAGTACACGTGCAGAGTGAGTGAATTATATTGATAACTAAGCCATGAGTCGAGGCTCTCATCGAAACCGAGCCTGTGCATACCAGAAAGCACACCACATGAACCAAGAAAGGGAGGTGGTGGGCGACGTCCAGACAGTTATTAAATGACAACATCAATAAGTATCTTGCTAAAATTGCAATATCATCCCACATGAGATGCTGCTCAAGGGTTGCTACAGGACTAGTGCAGGTTTTTTCCAACACGCGACATAATCTTGAAATAACCTGAATTCAAGAAAAGATATTATCGGTTTCATCGTGCTCGGGAATTCAGTTTTTATTAAATTCCCTTGCCTTTCTTGCCACCAGTTGCACATTTGCAGATGCCAGAGCCACAGCAGTGTCTGCCATTATCTCAGCTTGTGGAGAGCCCAGACCGCCCGTAACGCTTCTCTTAATAAAGCTGTCCAATACCATGTCAATCAAATCGGTAACTTTCCCCAAAGATCCCCAAATTTTTGCTTGTATAGAAGGGTACATCTCTACTTCTTCTATCGTCAAAGTAATCAGCTTGTCCAATATCATTGCCACTTTCTGCCTTTTCGTATCGTCTGAATGTTTGCAAAATTTGACTAAATTCGGTAACCATGGTGTAATGTACTCGAGGCAAAGATGCTTGAGTTCAATAGACGAAGCACTGAATCTGAACGGAAACATCAAGTCGACGTTGAAGTAAATATTTAAATTACACAAAATAATTCACGCCAAACAATTACCCGTGAATGCATTCTTCCAAAAATTCCAAAGTCAACCGAGGTTCGTTAAAGGCTAACTTCTCCGATACACTCTTGATAAATAAAGTATTGTTCGACGGAATACACAGACCCCAAGTTTCCAGTAATTGACCCTGCTCAGAATTGAATATTTTAGCGGCACTAAAACTTCCGTTACAAGCATCATTTTAAAAATTACTTTACCTCGATTTTGAGGTCAAATGTAGCGGTCAACGCGCATAACTGATTATATGCGGCCGTTCTCAAATTCGGATCTGATGAACCCAAGTTAAGTAGAGCCATATTGAGTAAGGTTCCAGGAACGTCCTTCGGGCGAATCTTTTGGTGAACAGTTACAGAGTCCTAAAAGTTAAAATTCTCCCGTTAATACTCATGTCGACACATAGCCGTGCAGGTCGGACGGCTTTGTTTCAACTGGTCAAAGAAAAAGTGAATACCGGTTGAGAAAGCTCCCAGCGATTTCGAATATGAATGACCGCTTGAACGATAGAATCACAGTCATTATGAATGAAAGATAAGGGTCCGGATTCATTCGCGATGGTTAAAGTGAATTGGTTATCATCAACAAGACAGACTTCCTCAATCTCCGAAGCGTAGTAGACATCATTTAAGAGAACAGAATGCGACAAAACTTTTGTTTTTTCTGCCGATGTAATCTGAATAGCGCCAGGGCCCACTTTGATTGTCACCTTTGTGTCCTTATGAGACAATCGCAGCGCATTATTGAAAACTTTCAAGTCTTCATCAAGAGACAAAGTAGCGCCAGGAAGTTTTTGCTGATCCGAATCGATGAAGTCAACAATCCTTGCTGCACTGTCCATAAAAAAAATTTTGCGATTGCCCTGAAGAAAAAGAACATGATTGTTGTATTGTTGTTAATTATTATGCCACGGCAATTTAAATAGATTTTATACATGAATGGGCTAGTAGAAGGGCAATTACTTCTGAACCCATTGCATTGATGGTATTGTCTAGTGCTACCTACCTTTAACGGAGCCAGGATACGATCATGGTATTTCGTGTATTCGCGGACCCATGAGTTACAGTTGTAAACGTATGCAGCATACAAATTGTCGTACGCAACCTCAGGAAGTACTACAAACCATTTCTGTAAGTACTCTGTTCTGAATCGATTGTCGGAACAGGTATGTGTGAAATCAACGACTAATTCAAATGGTTTGTGACAAAATGGTTTCAACGTTAATATAACGTGATATATTAGCAAGTCCCCGTTGGTTTCCGCTATCCTAGATACAAACAAGGCATGTGTTTGTCAATACACTAAGCTGGATGCTCAGAGTAGTGTAAGCATTGTAAGCCTACTTTACTTACTTGTACCGCCTTGCAATATAATAAAATACTGGATTTCCGGACTTGGATGTTCCAGCTTGATAAAATATATTTAACGACTTAATTGATTTGAACTCATCCTTCTCATGCATATTATGCTTCGACATGATTTCTTCAAACTTTGTCGAGGTCATGTCCATTGAACTCCAGCGAGTGTATGATGAAAACAGTACGCTGTTGATTACAACAAAAATCGATAAAACTCTTGGGTAAAGTTTTAGTAAAATTCATGGGTAGAAGCAATATGAAAGTCCAGAACCAATGGTTCATAGTACATACTGAGAGTCCACGGGCTTGTGCTCTGGTGGTCCAAGATAAGCCAATAAAGTGGCCATTTTATCAAACGGCCTCCGTCCAACCGCTTTATGATCCCTGGACGACGAAAGATAATCGCCAATTCTTTCTTGATGGCTCCATAACAGACGGTGAAGTGCGACTACATTAGCATCGCTAACGAAAGAAAGACTGTGTTGCCCAGCTGTTGAATTTAAAAATAAAGAGAATGAAATCAATTTAGAATCACACTACACGATAGTTTATGTGTAGCTCAGCAAACTTGTCACACTTGCCTTGTTCTAAACTTTCGCAATCAGAGGCAATTTGCACAAAAAAGCGTCGACCAGCTTCAAAGTTTCCATGGACAAAATCGTTGAAGGGAAGCATATGTTGCTCTTTAGAAAATTCTACATGGTTTGCAATATTTTGGAGAATTTTTGACACTAGCATAAGCCCACGTTTGATTTTTGGAGGTGGTTGCTGATCGACAATACCACTTTCACAAGGACTAACAATGGCCGGATTTATAAACCGAAGAAATAGAACTGTTCCCACGGCCCCCATGTTATTTTGGGGGAATTGCGGAAATCGCTTTGTCAATACTTGGTATAAACAATGACACATGCTTCGTAACTGAGATGGGAATCTGAAACATCATCCAATTTAAAAATACAATACGACCACATTACGAGTTATACCACTACTGCAACCGAAAAATTACAAGAGAAAGATGACCCTTACCTGTCGGCAGAAGATATAATAACTTCAAAAATTTTCTGTGTGAGCTCAATTAAGCCCTTTCTATTTGAGTCAATGTCATCACTGGTTTCCAGTCTGGCCGGATCAACTTCAAAAGATAACTTGGTTTCACTCACAAGAGGGCGAATCAATGGCTCCAGCAGCCCTTGTAAATATGAAGCGCCGTATATCTTAAAACAAAATGCCATAATCTTTGATGCAAGTGAATTTCCTCTAAACAAGGTCTGCATGCAGTCAGACGCTTCCACTTCACGATAGAACATATTCCAAAGTAAAGGCGATAGTAAGTGCTTTGCGTCGAACAATGTCACTAGTACTCGCGCCAATTCATCCTATAAAGATATTTGTTATATCCCATTGTATCCGATTTCAATACAATTGCAATAGCATTATATTTATTGATTTATTGCCTACCATTTGATTAAAGGTAACCACATTCGCAAGTGCCATCGCGATAGGTAATTCACCTAAGACATAAGTTGAATATTATTCAAACACTTCTGGTTTCGAAACACAAAATGTGGCAATCAGCAATTTGTCTTACCTTTATCCCCAATCATCGTAACTAATTGAACCAATTGCTCAAAGCGATCGGCTAGAACGGTTTCTGCAAGAGTGTCAAATTCTGTTCCTTGTTGAAGAATTTTGGTTAGAACTTCCATGAACGCAGCACGGGTTTGTAAGTCCGGGTGATATCCCAAAGAAATGGAATGCATTAGACCGGAATCAATGTTGGCACTCAGAAGGTTTGACATAGCTTGAATGGTTGCATTTCGTAAGGCATTTAGTTTTGTCACATGTGATGCTTTCGGGACTTTCTGCTCTAGCTCTTGGACTTCAGCACATTCGTTCAATAAATTTTTAAACAATGTGAAATATTTAAGGAATAGTTGTGATTTAGCCTCCATCAAGTCGCCACGATCTGACTCCTCAGGCTGGAGGGGTAAACCACGCAGAAGCGCGGCGACAGCTTCCATACAAGCCTAGCATATCATAATCAATTAAATACTTGAACGAAGTGGGATTGTATTGTACTATTTTGTAATAAACCACCTGGTCCAAATCTCGAGTTATGAGTGTTACGTCACCCTGCGTCGGTGGTGCAATTTGATGCGAAGTCCCCATTACCCAGTCAGTCAAATACTCCACAAGTTTGTTCCGGAATTTCATTTCTTGCCTAAAAGCCAAATCATCTCGCCGTGTCATCATCGCTTCGACTAACTGACAAAGTTTTGTTCTTATGTGAAGTGCATGAACTGTCATGTCAATGTGTCGAACGTATCTGCAACCAGAATTGACATGTAAAATTTTATACCAGATCGTTGGGTCAAAAAAGTTCGTCTACTTCAATCACAAACATATTCACAATTCGCATAGACGAATACTTAATACACAAGTGGGAACCGACCTCACGATCGCCAACATCATGCCCTCGATACTTGTCGATCCCAAATGCTCAGACGGCTGGTCCATTTTGCTATCCAAAACGTTTTTCATAATAAAAATTATATGTTCTATGAACTGGGTGTTAATATCCGACACAATGACCTGAAAAGGAAGGAGGGTTCAGTTCCAATTCTAATCGATTATGGTTTGTGGATTAGCGACTTTATGGCATGGTAAAACTCCAATCCGAAATTCAGCCGCTTCACTCGTATGTGCCTAGGCACATACAGATCCCGGCTAAGAGAACTTGCAAATCAATGAACAATTGTGGCGCTTTGACCACTTTGACGTAGCAAATCGTGGTTATTGGTAGCATATACCTGCCCTTGTTGGTCGAAGAACTTTTCTACGATTATTTTTATCTGATCAAACAGGATTGGGTACAGAGCCGGGGCCATTTCATGACCAACCAACTCCTTGACATGTTTCTGTATTTGAGCACCAAATTTTTCATTGGCGCACACAAGTAGTCGGAGTAGTTGTCCCACAAATCTAGTCAAAATATAAAATAGAATGTATTTTGAGATGAGAGTTATAGTCAGTGTAAATCGACAGGATCGATCGATTGTTTTTCTGTAGTTATGCTTCTTACTGAGTAACCGGGCAGTATTGCATTTCCTGTGATGAAAGAACGCTTGATTTTCTAGATTCGAGTGATAAAGTTGATCCAGAGGACATTGGCATTCTAGCCGGACTTTTCCTCAGCAAGCACACACCACCAAGGGCACAAAGGAAGCCGGTCATATTCGCCCACTCATTGATTTGATCCTAATTACAAGAAGTGAGTCCCGAATTCAGTACACAGCTTTACTCTACGCATGATATTACAAGCAATCATCTTATACACTGCAATTTTAAGTATAAATTCTACTGGTCTATCCTAGGGTTTCCTTATACCAACGGACGAAAAACATTTGTAGGCTTCTACTTAGAAACATAATTCGTGGACTCCAGTCGTCAATGTAAAATATGACAACAGCTTAGGTTAGGTTCTGACTGGCTAATAATGACAGCCTAATGAGCTTTGACTTCAAAGCTTCAACCATATTCCCAATTGACACACTTATAGTAGTATGTTATTACCTCCAAATCATGATCCGATGAATGATGAGACGCTCGCCGCTTTCCCCTGTGGTGGAATTCATTCATGCTTTGGCTACACTCTTCGGTTGTCACGGTTTTGCCTTTTGGATACTGAAGAAAATGTTTGGTGCTTGCTTCCCAATTCATGAAGCTTTCCTCCCATGCCTACATCAAGAAGAGAATGCAAGATTACTAGACGATATGACATGTGAATAAAGCTTGAACTTGAACTGAAAATAATATTAGAAATCCCAAAAGGAACACTCATTCAAAATCAACTTTAATTTATCCTGATCCCAATTATTAAAGAAAATGTGATTTAGACACCAACCTGTAGAACCCCAGTGGTACAATGTTCTATTTTCCGCAGTAGTATCATAATTCTTTTTTGCAAGGCGGCACGACCTAAGGCATACAAATGAGGCATAAGAAACCTTTACTCATGGCACCAAAGCTAACACGGTAACACATTGAAACAACACTCAAATCTAGTCACAACTAATAATTTTTAGTTCTAACGCGATTGGAGATATTACCTTGATAGTGCTCGCGACAATATACTCTAGATTCCTGGCTTGCTTTTAAATCAAAGCAGGATACAGTGTAAAACCAAAAGTCCTGAGACACCGTATTATGTTAAATAAATGTGCCTAGATTAGCTAGTAATAGTTACCTGTTGCTATAATTGAGGATGCAGAAGCCAAATCCAAGTAAATATTGTAGTTGGGCAACAAACAGGTCACCGTCAACTCGTCTGGACCGCACCGAATATCGGCTTCTTCGCAAAGTAAAGCAAAACACGACATTGCAATTGGCACTGCTTCAATCTCGATGCTCCACAGGTACATGAAGAAAACCACCTAACAGAAAACAAATAATTAAATGGTAGAAAAGTATTAATAGGAGGAATAATAATATTCTCCTCTGAAGCCAATGCCAATGCCACAAGATTTCTCGCTTTCAAATGGAACTGAAAGTTATGAACACAAGCGAAGCGATATTAATAAAAAGAAGAATCCCAAACTGATCTGTATGTCTGTCTCTTGCAGGTTGCAGGTACCTGTTCTAACCTAACCGGTACCTAACTATTCTAATATGTAGTCTCCATAGTTTGCCTCCAATGCTCGACACTTATAACATCGTTGATTCCATGAATACTCTTAATATACTTCCCCCACATGTGAGCAAATCTCACCTCATTAAATTACTTGGGTATTAGGGTTCTTACTCATTTCTTAGACCGGCCTTCAAAACAAAGGGGATAAAGATATGCAACTAGGATACGCACTTGCGCACTATGAAGGTAATCCATTTTCCATTTTTCGTGATCCAACCTTGGGAAAGCCTATGGTTACTCTTTCTCCTTATCGCTGATTCCTTTGTACTGAAAGTGAAACACTCATTTGAACACTAGGACAGGAATGATCAACAATTCAGGAGCTAACGCGGGATGAACTATTAATTTTAGGGTGGTTGCTCACTGTTCTTAATATGCCACTCGTGAATAAGGAATAAATGAATGCAAAGGGGTCAGAGAATTTATATCTAATATTTAATTCTAATCTAATAGATCCAACCTACAAGAGAGAATAAATAAAATTGATTACCTCTAGCTTGATGTGGGCTTGTCGGCATATGGCTATGCGACTACCCACATTGGCGTAGTCTTTGTGGCGAGAAAGAAATGCGTTGCGACATATCAGTATTTCTCTTAACCACTTTAAAATATCGGTGTAATTTACAATTAAATGTTGAATGAGCTTCTGAGATATAGAAAATAATACCTGGAATGAAACCGCAATGTCCATATTCAGAATTAAACATATCAAGTTGGAGCAACATAGATTTATATAGTACATAGTTCTAATAGTCCATACTTGAGATGATACGTCCCAAAATGTATTGATCGGTGCCTCTGGATTCCACATTTCAATTTTCTCTGGCCGATGCAAAACCAATAATGCCTCCATTGCTTCCTGTGCTACATCGGGCATTGATGTCTGGTGCACGAGAGATACCAATCCATTAATAAGCTCCAACGTGGAGCTCTGAATTTCATGCCCAGCTTTTCCCTGATTCTAAATTCAACATTATCAAATTAACCCAACTCGTGAAATCTGGTAGAAGCAGGCAAAATATGTGAAGTGAAGAATACGCTTAGCATGTGCATCCTGGAAGGTACGAAAGCTTAAAGAATCCACGTACATTTAACATCAACATGGGGTCAGCATGAACAAGACGAACCATCCAAAACAGTAAATGCTTGTAACTAGCGGGTTCTTCCGACGACTTTTCCTTGAACTTAAGGGTCGTGACCTTTTCCTTTAGGGTTAAACTCTGCAATAGGAAAACAATATTTTAGATGCCTATAAACCTTAAAATCTTTAAGTACACTGCATGATATGCTTGTGTAATGCTAGCTTAGAACGTTACTCCTCATATTTCTTTACTATCGATTGTCGAAAACTTCATTCAACATGTAGTGAACTTCATAATTACCTGGCATAACTACAGCATTTGCATGTACCAATAAAGATGAGACAGAATTAATAAGGATAGCAATGAATA
>JAQIUU010000291.1:0-11712 GCA_034694545.1 Mesaphorura macrochaeta
TTTGTCTTATGTTCATAATAGCCGAAGCCAGCAGTTGGGATCAGGTAGAGAACAGTGTATGTAATGTTTGCCTTTCTAAATGTTGTGATATTAACCGTAATGTGTGTTGTTAATCATGTAACCGCTATCCCAATTTGGTGAATCTTCTTACCCTACTGTTGTGGTATGTACTGTTCCGGAGACGTACTTTAACTTTGTCATCAGTCATCACACTATTACAGTGTGCACGTTCTCTTTGAGCCCTTCTCCACATCGTAATTAGTAATTAGTAGCTTAGTGCATGACGCACCTATGCATGTGATGAATGTGACCACAAGGACTTGAGCCGAGTTCAGTCAGTCTACAATTGGCACAATCTAAAACGGGTCACTTTGTAACCAATTCTCTTATCTTCAACAGAAGCCGCTGACGAAACATCAAAAAATGACACTTCATCGGTCCAATTCTACATTCAGCTTTGAGGAACCACAAAGACTGCATGTTACAATGCTGACACATTACTCCCGAAGAAGTGCAGCCGAGCGTGAGGCTCTAGCCAAAACTATGCGCCATGCTGGCAGGAGAAGGCCAAGGAGAGCTATGCGACGCAAAATGATCTCGAAACAAAATGAGCGAAACCGACGCGCAGCTGCGACTACTGGTGCTGAAGGGTTAACTGTGACTCCAGACCTTCGGAGCACTTCCGGAAGTATATGTGGTTCAATTTATGAGAGTGAAGTGACAGAAGTGGTAAAGCCACCTAAAAACAAAATTCTACGTAGTGGAGTGCTAGGTGAAAGTTCTATGAGTGCCGCAAAGCCAAAGCCGCCGGCGAAGAAAATGGCCCCTAGCAAGATGATGGCTGATATTTATCAAGTTGTATCGCGAGTGTCTCATAGTGCCAACAGTGCAGAATCACCCACAACACACATTAAGCCGTTACCAAAAATTCCACCTAGTGCTAGTGCTGCGGGTGGACACAGTGGAAGTGCCGGAATTCGGGTCAAAATAAGAACTAGTCCAGGCGACGAAAATACGACCAAATTTTTCCTCGAGGCTGAAACTCCAGTAACTACAAGCACAGAAACAGTGAATGACATGATGATAGAAGTGTTGGGCGATAAACCCGATGCTGCCAAAAGGTTAAGCGAGATAGAAGAACTCGGAAAACGTGCTCAGGAGAAACGGCAAGAAAAAATGAAACTCAGAAGCGAGGCTGAGGGAAACAGAGCCCTAGGGAGAATTTCTGACGGTTAGTCATATTTCATATCGTCTGAGACCTCATACCGTTATATCACTCCCCAACTCTCCATGGTATACTGGCATACTCACGTAATGTGATACGGAATCTTTGCACCCACAGGTGACGAAATGTCTGAAGCTTCCAGAGTCAGCTCAAAGAAGGAAATTAGTGTACTCAGCAGTGGTGTCGTTGTCATTTCATCTAACGAACGAGTACCAGGTCAACATCACACCGGAAATGCCATTGTAAATGATTGTGTATGTCTTCTGAAGCCATTTATGCAACTTGCTTAACAGATTATCTATGTTAATTAGCAGGTTTTAAAGTCAAATGAATCGCAGAACGTTGTTTTATTCGATTTATTGCAACTTTATTACATCTCTTTACTCATGAACATTAGTTATATGCTTTCATTTTCAGGGAAATAAATACAATAAGGATTCCAATGCGATCGGGAAAAGTGACATGGGAGGTACTGAACCCGACAATAACGCAATGAGTAAGTCAATAAATGAGGTTCATTCATATTCCGAAGTTTGCAGGATTTATGCAGCTAGGTAGCTTGAAATGTTTATACCCAAATTTCAGAAAATAAGAAACAGAAACTTCCTGGGCCAATTGAGCTGTTTATTGACAGAATACGAGTGCAGTTGGTATATTTCGTGAGCCATTGGGGGTTCGAAGTATTTATCACTGCGTGCATAGTGCTAAATACATTACTGCTCGCATCTGAGCACCACGGCCAACCAGAATGGTTGGAAAGACTAATCAGTACCGGAAGTCATGTATGATACAGTAGTACAAAACTTTGCAAAATGTAGTTCCTGAATTCTAAATTTTCGTCTATGTTGAAACGCAGTGCTTCACTGGAGTGTTCACCTTGGAGTGTGTGATAAAAATTATCGCGTTACGCAGAGAGTACTTTCGCCAGAGCTGGAATCTTTTCGATTTGTTTATTGTGTTCTCAAGTTTTCTGGATTTGATTCTTGAACAATTTGGAGCAGCCAACGGAATTCGGGTCATGAGACTGGTAAATAATATTTTGCAACCTGGAACACCATTATCGCTCTAATACAATGATTATGATACTATAGTTGAGCTTGAAAGTTTTACGCCATCTTGTTCATTCATACTTTGTTTTCAGCTGCGAATATTCAAGTTAGCCCAAAGTTGGGTTACAATGAAAATATTGCTCAATATTATTTTCTCAACGTTTGGAGCTCTGGGGAACTTAACTTTGGTGCTTGCAATTGTGATTTACATATTTGCTGTGCTGGGCATGCAACTAGTAGGAACGCAATACACTCCTGTGAACTTTGGAATTGATGATCCTAATGACGAAGACTTTCCAAGGTACGAAAAAGAAAATAATTTATTATCTATCATTTTCCTTAACCATGCATAGTGCCGTCAACTAATTCTGCCTTCTCATTCTTTATCCAGGTGGACTTTCAGGTAACAGTTCACCTTCTTCAGCTACACATGTGCTATTTACTGCCGCAATTTGTTGAGACTGGAGTTTGCTTGATTTGTGATTTTCATACTTTCTTTCTTTCAGAAACTTCTGGTATTCTTTCATGATGATATTCAGGGTTTTATGTGGTGAATGGATTGAACCATTGTGGGATTGCTTACTTGCACATAGAACCGTTGGTGAGGTAAAGGCCTTCTACGTGTTTTCGGAGTCATTCAGTTGAAGGGCGCAATTTTAGTTTCGCTCACCGTGTCATGTTTAACAGCAATGGCGATGCTTCCTCATCTTCCTGCCTGTCTTGATTATCGGAAATTTCATTGTACTTAATCTCTTCTTGGCCTTGCTGCTGAACAGCTTCAGTACGGAAGAATTGAAGGCGCAGCGAGATGTAAGTAGTGAATATGAATAGCAGTATTATTGTTTTGGGATGATCTATTGCTTGTATAACATAACAGAAAGAAATGGAGACATCAGGAAAGACAGACAACTTGAAGAGAATTGTCGGAATGCTCTTGAACAAGAAAGGAAAAGGAAGCATCAAGGAAACTAACGGAATAGCAGAGCCGGCATTAGTACTTACGTTGGACCAGACAGACACTGTAAGTTACAAAATATTCGTAAGCAGTAAAGAATGCTAACATCATTCTAAACTTTGCAGGAGAGCGAGTTCGCTGTGAAAGTGACAGATCAAGAATCAAGAGCTCGAGCCAGGTTCAAGAAAGCAACTCAGAAAGTTATTATGCAACAAAGAAAAGCCAAAGCAATTGCAGCCATCGCCAAAATGGAAGAAAATATTCGGCTTAGAGAAGCGGCGAAAGCCGTTGTTGTGTCAGTGGGAGGCAGCGAAATAATCAGTGATCATGGTGTACACGAAGTGCCACCCTCCAGAGACTCAATGGTTAATAACTCTAGAAAAAGAGAACTACAGAAATATGGGCTTCGCTATGCACTGCACGAGCGGCACGAAGTAAAATGCAATATTATTTAATGTTTATTACAATTATTGAACTTTGTTGGATTCCATGTGCAATCAAATAATCATAAATTATGTATTTCCGGGTGATGCCATCTCAGAGACTGTCGGGCAACTTAAACTTTTCTGACTTGAATTTATTACACTACGCACAAACCAATTAGTGAATCACGGCTACACCATCTTTTTTTCGCTTTGTCATTTGTTAAATGTTAAAGTTCTGAATTCTCACTTGCGAGGCACAAGCTTTCGCAACATCACACTTCAATTTGCACAGGGACTCATCACACTCCACTTGTCCACCCCATGAACCCTGCACATGTTTAATCATTGTATTTAAATTTTACAGACAAGCAGCACGTTTGGAACATATGACGAGGACAAACAAGTGCAAGAAAATTTTGACGAGGATGAGAAGCCGAAGGAGTTGCCAAATTGTATTCCCGAAATTTGCATGCCAGAGACTTTCCAATGCTGCTGGTGCTGGGAAAGAACAAGAAAATTCGCACTCTCCATTGTCACCGCCAGTGTGTTCGAGTGGTCGATTCTTTCTCTGATTTTGGCATCAAGTGTCACCTTGTGTTTTGAGGACATATACCTCGAACAAAATGCGGATCTCAAATTCATTCTGTTCATCCTGAACAGTATTTTTACAGTAATATTTTTAATCGAAATGCTATTGAAATGGTGGGCTCTTGGAGTTTACCAATACTTCACAACATTTTGGACTCTCTTGGATGCTTTTATTGTTGTGGTAAGTTACGCAATACATTATTAAAGACATGAGAAGCCAAATTAAGATTTATGTTTTGCGGTGTGTGCACATCCAGGTGAGCCTGATTTCTCTCGGCGTCGATATCGAGAATGAAACTTGGAAACCAAATTTCGGAGAGAATCAGCGAGTTCAGAGCTTAGGAGCCCTCAAAGCGCTTCGTACACTTCGAGCTTTACGACCGCTCCGAGCAATCTCCAGATGGCAAGGGATGAAGGTAAGGGTCCCAAAACAAAATCAATTTTCTGTCGTTTCAACCTGTTTCACTTTCCAAACGCCAGGTGGTTGTAAATGCATTAATGTACGCCATTCCGTCTATCTTCAATGTACTACTCGTGTGTCTGTTGTTCTGGCTTATCTTCGCTATTATGGGAGTGAATTTGTTCAAGGGGAAATTCTACAGATGTGTGTACAATGAGAATGGCTCAATTGTATCACCGGAAATAGTAAGTCTCACCTCTCATCTCACACTACGTATAGTTGTTACCTCATGGTTTTACCATGCATTGATGTTGATGCAGGTCAGAACAATGGAGGAATGTTGCCAATTTAATGATTCGAAAATATACAACAATGCGACAACTTGGATAAACTCCGTCCCAAATTTTGACAACGTTTTTATTGGCTACTTGTCACTATTTCAAGTCGTAAGTTGTTAATTACACACTTTTCAAGGCTGAGATTTTGAAACAAATGGCGAAATAATGAATTTGTTGTTTTAATTTTGTAGGCGACGTTCGAAGGTTGGATTGAAATCATGAGGGCTGCATCGGATGTCACCGCTGTTAATGAGCAGCCACAACGTGATAGCTCGTACCACAATTACATCTTCTTCATAATATTTATAATATTTGGAGCCTTCTTCACGCTTAATTTGTTCATTGGGGTTATCATTGACAATTTCAATATGCTAAAGAAAAAGGTAAGCGTATTTGGCAAGACATCCCAGACTTCGAACTGCCATCAAACTCTAAATGTAGGAATGTAATAACAAGACATTGAACAATTATTTCAGTACGAGGGTAATCTTCTTGAAGTGCTATTGACGCCCAGCCAAAGGAGATATTACACAGCAATGAAGAAGCTCGGGAGGAAGAAGCCAAGGCGGGTTATCCGAAGACCAAAGAATAAATTCTTTGCACTATTTTATGACATATCAATGTCGAGGAGGTAACCAGTATAAGGAATGATAGCATAATATATAGGAGAAGGCCCTGGAATTACTTGCTCCCGTTACTTTATTTCAGATTCGAGATTGCAATCTTCGTGATGATCTTTCTAAATATGGTTGTAATGGCTTTTGAGCAGCACAATCAGCGTCAATTGTACGCACACATTTTAGCTGGCTTCAATGCATACTTCAGTACAATTTATGCATTGGAGGCCATTGTGAAAATAATTGGGTTGCGACATTTCTATTTCACCATTGCTTGGAATATTTTTGATTTTTGTCTGGTCTTCTTTTCATTAATTGATTTATTTCTTGCCGACGCGAGTATTAGTTTCCCTTTTCCACCGACTTTGCTCCGAGTGGTTCGAGTCTTTCGAATTGGTCGCGTTCTTAGATTAATCAAGGTTAGAAGACTTGACCGGATGACCCAACACATGTTCGATAAATCAATTCTTATTACAAATTATTGTTGCAGGCCGCAAAAGGAATCCGAAAACTTCTATTTGCTTTGATTGTATCCTTACCTGCCTTATTCAATATCGGCGCTTTGTTAGCATTGATAACATTCATTTATTCAATTCTTGGAATGGCACTATTCAAAGATGCGGTGAAATCAGGACCCGTGGACGACTTGTTTAGCTTTGAAACATTTATAAAAACCTCATTAATGTTATTCCGGTATGTTGCTTTCCGATCTTTATATAATTTCATCCGTTTCCGTTCGTTTCTTATGTAGTTTAATGCTTGCAGGCTCCTAACAGCTGCAGGATGGAATGAAGTGCTTGATTCGCTGTTGGAAGCTCCCAAAACTTGTGGGGAATATAGAAAAATCAAGTGCGGACAGCCAGGTACACTCTGCAAGTAATTTATTAGCAGGACATTCTAACGCACTTGTTTAACTTCGCAGGCGAGCCGGAATGTGCATCACAAATTCAAGCTGTCCTGTACATGGTGACATACATCATAATCACGTATCTCATCGTCATCAACATGTACATTGCTATCATATTAGAAAATTTCGTAGAGGCAAATCGAGATGAAGAAGTTGGGATAGTTGAAGATGATCTGGAATCCTTTTATATTAGATGGAGCAGGTACTCTATTATTGTAATAGGCCTTCATAAGGTTTTAATGCTTTGGTTTTAATTTAGATACGATCCTGGGGCTTCTCAGTTTATCGGGTTCGAGCAGCTATCTGAATTTCTTGCAAGTCTCGACCCACCTTTGGATATTCCAAAGCCAAATATGGTCGCAATCGTCTCGTTTAATCTTCCGATCGCGCGTGGAAATAAAATCCACTGTTTAGACATACTCCACGCGTTAGTCAGGCATGTGCTTGGCCAAGTTGAAGAAAGTGGCGAGTTCAAGAAGGTATTTCACTAAAGAAATAGGTTTATTAGGGCAACTTACTTATCTTTTGATTTCAAATTGCCTTATGTAATTGTTAGATTCAAGACCAAATGGAACGCAAGTTCCGAAAGCAATTTCCCAATAGAAAACATATCGATGTAATATCTTCGACAAGAATATGGAAGCTTCAACAAAATTCGGCTATAATCATTCAGCGGGCTTGGAGGACATATAAGCAAGGGCAGAATCCTCCCTTAGACAAAGCCAAATCTACCCAGACACTGAGACCCGGTTTCGGTCAGCATTTGTTGGGACGAATGGGAAATTTCTTTCATAGCGATGATCGCAAGCGAAGGTATGTATTATGCGAGAAGGTACGCGTTATGTGCCAGTTTTTTTAACAATGATAATTTCAAAGTTTTAATGCCCGAATTTGCTCGCAGAGGATCGTCGGTTCCAAATCCGAACTCGTTTTTGTTGGGCGGTCAGAGAAAGGGTTCTGTAAGTGATTATAGACATATTTTGCGGCGCTGCAGATCCGTAATACATACACGATGAATATTTTCAGGATCGAATGAAGGAAGGTAGCCCGAATGCCAGCCAAGCAAGAAGCAGTTACAGCAGCCAGTCCTCCTCATCAGCGAGCCCACTAGCGCGCGTCGAAGAAACTCCGACTGAAACCCCAGTTCAAACCCCAGCTCCAACCCCAAGTACTAGTCGCGGGTCACGCGCTTCGCGACACTCACGCGGAAGACGTCTTTCTCCATCACGATTATCAGGTGGCAGTTTTGAAGTAGCAATTAATTACGGGAACATGAGTAATAATCAGCTACTTGCTGTTAACCTCCCAAGTATACTATCCAACAAGTCTCCTTCACCTGTGTTCACTAGTCGTAATAGTAGTATTGCCGGACTTTTTAACGATATGCCCCTCTCGCCCACTCCTTCTACTCAAACCAACACATATCCGTCAATGAATGCTCCTCTAACACCATTGACTTCTTGTCCTACGTCACCGTCCTCATCTTTCGATGATAGCCATAGCCAGAGTAGCGTTATTATACAAGTACATCCAAATAATTAAGTTCGTGAAACGACGTAGTAATTTACCCAATATTAAGCGGCCAACACTCCTCATGTCAGCAGAAGTATTATAATAAGGACGTGACATGCGCTTTTCAGATGAGGGCTCAAGTATTTTCGCACATCTATTTGTACTTGCCTTGTTTATTGACGTTCGAGATGAAAATCTGATTACGATTATTGCACTTTGGCCTATTAGTGTTGATTGAATGGTTATGTTTGTGGTTGATATTAACATTGATGCTGTGCATCAGAATCAGAACATAATATTATATTTAGTGGACGCAAAAACTCTCCGGTCATAATTTTTGTAAACCGCTTGAAATAATCTAAAGGAATCATTATCTCATTTTGTGCTGGGCTCGGTATTCCACGCCAGCAGCATTGAAGTGAACAGTGGGGAAAGCGTGTGACTCAAAGTTGTATGTGTTGTAAGAATAAATTTATTTTAGGAGTATGTTTATTGGCTGTATGTAAATTACTCAATTAAAAAAAGTATAACTGCAAACTTCTAGAATATTCACAGAGGAAAAGATGTATATTTTGAGCCCTATCCAATCCTAATGCTCGAGAAAACCTTATTATGTCGTACTGTGTCGTAAATTTCTTTGTATACAGATCCACACTTCTTTAACTTAAAACTTGAGATTAGAATTGTTCATTATGGTTAAGAGTTCAAGACTTTTCTAAGGAAATCCTTCATTGAATTTACAAATTACGAGCAAGACAGTGACCTTTTTCCTCAACCTTAAAACTTGTGATATCCTCCCTCTATGTTAATTCATATTCTTGAACCTTGTTATGGTTGTTTCTAAAGCGGAGAATTTGTACGTGGTACGCCAACAATTTATTGTGATTCATATATTCAGTACTATTGCATTTGATTAGGTAGGTTACTTCGTTTTATTGCTTCATCCGTTTGTTAATAATTCGTTCGTCGAGATTTGGCGTGGCCATTATCTGATGTGTCAGAACAGACGATACAGGGGTACAAAGTACTAACATGGTAATTTTTATAGATTAAAGCATTCTCCAATCTCTATTCCAAAGATACGAAAAACATTAAAAGCAAGTATGAAAAAATGAATAAATTCAATCGATAATCATTGAGGATGTAGTCGCAGTTTGTACCATAATAATCTTTCTTTGTTTATTCTAAAATCGTTTATACATTCAAACATTGTGTGATAAATTAACCATCTCCATTCTTATTTCATAATAAGTATTTATAACTATCCATTTTCCAAAACCAACAATAAATTTTTGCGTCCTATCCAGTAGGAGAAAGTTTTTGGTGGAAATACGGGTCGTCACCATAATCGTAAATGCACAGGTCAAAAAGGTGTGATGGATCAATTAACATAATTAGAGGCACTCCAGAGCATCTAGCGCGGTTCGTAATCGTACGTCTACTTATATACTATATAGGCGTTTCAAACACATCAAGATAGAGAGGGTAAGTTGTCTAAGTGTAACAGCCCTGCAGCACTTTCATTTTAATATTAAAGCAAATAGTACATTTACAAAAGTTCAACAATTTGTAGAAAGCAAGTAGCTAACATAACAATTCTCGTAGCTCAGGTTTGAATTCTGAAAATTTAGATGAAATTTGAGCATTTTTAACAGTAGGATAATAAATTATTCAAAGTCAAATAAAACTCATACACACAAGTTCGGCTAAATAATACCAACGTCAAAGAACAATCGTTTTACGGATTCTCACCTTTCCCCGAACTGCGAGTTTGTGATCTGTCGTGAGCTATTATAGTACTCTCTAAAGACTAGATACGTATTCGTTAGAAGTATCGTCGGCTATAATATAGATGCGTACTTCTCAATTCTGTCATTCGATATTAATTCACTATTCTCATTAGATTAATTTCTTATGGCTCTACCATTTCGTGCGCGGTGCACTTCACTCCCAGTTATAATTACTTTCTAACTAGTTAGGAATCACAGGTGACAATGACGACGTTTTATTCTCACTAGATGAGAATTGGTAACAACTAGTGGTATAAAGATAGTATTTTGATTTCTTCTGCGTGATAATCTCTATCATGTTTTCAATATTACATACAAAGCGGTTAAAATACTTTTCTTAGTTTCCGCCTTCTTCTTCCTGGCCTCGTCATTATCGTAATAGGAAAACGGAGTAAGATGTAAGAGGCAGACTGCTTTGCTCGTCTGTTAAATCTGTTAGTTTTGTCTGAATTAAACAAAATTGGTCTCGCATCTTCGTGAACTAGAACATGGACTAAAAAAGAAAAACAAATGATATAAACAGACATTTCGGTATTACGACAAACCCTGCCTAACAGAAATGAGAACTACAACAATTAGCGTCACAATATGCATTCGCACAAATTGTGCACATTCATGAGTCATGACTAAAATACAGGACATACTAAATGGTACGTATAATTTCCTAGCAAGTATAACTCTCTTATAGTTCTACTAGATTTATTATGTTCTATATTGCTTTATGAGGAAAAGGCCTCCAGTAACTTTTCATTCTCAAGGTTTTTACATTACGATTGAATACTAAATTGTTGTGTAAATGCTATTGTAAAAAAAATTAACTATTTACACAAGACGTTCGTGCTTCCACCATTGCAATGGCTTCTAGTAACTTCTACTCCCCATTTGCATTCGAAATCACATCCATAGCACATTTTGTTGGAAAATCACAGCACTTCTCCATTGTTCTCCGTAATTAACAATTCCATTTGTCTATGCTACACCGAGATTACTTTTTATTGGAAGAATATGGAGATGGGCCGTAGACGACGGGGGTTGTGGTGAACGATGTTGTTGCGGTAGTGGTGGACGAGGTGGCTCCAGTGCTTGTGGCTGGGATTGAAGACAAAGTCTTCAGAGGCTGTGATTGCTGCTGAGATGAATTTTGGACCAAAGATGTCGATGTTGTCGGAAATTGATGCAGAGAAGCTGAAGCCGACATGGTTTGCTTGAATGTTGGAGGAGGACTATCACTGGTTATTGTAACAGTTGAGTCAACACTCGATTTAATACATATCTGTGGTGGAGGAATGGAGTTAATCGATGGAGGAACCATTGCTGATGAGGACGAGGCGCTCGGCTGCGAAGGTACTTTTGATAATACTTTTGTTCCTGGTGGCGGAGGTTGCTGATTATTTAAGGTTTCTAAAGACGCTAGGAAACAATTCTCAGACTTTGGCCTTGGCAAATTTACTTTCGTGGCTCTTAATGCTTTCGTGAGTTCTTTCATTTCGTGTTTGTCTTTGTTTTTGCCACTGGGGAGAATATCTTCTAAATCAATCTCGTCATCTTCCTGAGCAGCTTGTTCGGAGAGTGCTGTGACGATTGCCGAGACTGATTGATCTTCCCTTGTCGTAACTGTCGCCACGAGATTCGGATTCTTTCCGATTTTATTCAGTCTGAAATCATAAAATGCGAACACATTAAACCCGAAACAATAAACTCCCATACGTTTCACAGTAATTGAAACAAACTAGTAATCTTGTGCGCGTACTTCATAGTGAAAATAGTAAATAGGCTGCAGGAATACAATAATTCAGCTCGGTTTGGCTGTAAAAGCAAATTATCTTTTCTACGTCCACATAAAGTAGCCATATTCTTTTCATGTTCTCAAAATAACAAATCTTAATTCATAGTTGTTTTTCTTGTG
>JAQIUU010000292.1:0-11708 GCA_034694545.1 Mesaphorura macrochaeta
TTTGCATGAATTTAGATAAAATTTAATCACCCCAATTAGTTAAAGCCATTTAATTGCTATCCCCTATCATTTGCATGAGTATGGAGTGAGATGCATGACTCCAATAACTAGATTGATATGCGATGATGAAATTCCTATACTCATGCAAGTTGCTTTTCTGTTGTGCGTTTCATGCAATTCATGATGCCCTTAACGAATTTTATTCAAATTTTGTACATAATTACACTTGTGAGTGATTTAGATTTTGACCGTGAACTTGTATTCAACGCGCAACCGGGTTGCGTCGAGTCCAGCTAGTAAGTTAAATGTTCGAGTAATATAAAAATATAATGGTATGAATTTGAATAAAGTGACATGTCATGATGTTTGGCGAGTTGCCGACCGACACGATATGAACGCGTGTGTCCCAATTTACGAACGATCCAAACTTTGCTGACTCTTTGATTTTCCTTTTGCAGTTGGAGAGATACATGGATGAAAATTACATTCGCAGTTGCTTCAGTCAAATGGGGGAGGTCATATCTGGTGTCAAAATGATGAAAAATAAGTTCACAGGAGAGCCGGCCGGCTATTGTTTTGTGCAGTTCCCAGATGACTTTAGTGCTCTAACTGCGATGCATAAGTTGAACAACAAAATGATACCAAATTCACAACCTCCAACAAAATTTCGGTGAGACTAAGACACATATCTAAGATTATATCGGTGAGCGGTGGCGGAGAGCAATGACTCGAGAATTGTGTTGTGTTTCTTGCGCTTTCAGGTTGAATCATACATCATTGGGTGGAAAATCGGCTATGGATAAAGACTATTCTTTGTGGATTGGAGACTTAAGTCCTGATGTGGATGACTACACTCTGTACAAAGGATTTGCTTCTCGTTACCCTTCTGTCAGGCTGGCTAAAGGTATGTTGAGTCTTGTGTGTTTCTAAGAATCGCCAATTGCGTCATTGTCATTAGTATGCATTGACACCATTTCTCATTTCATGCATTGCAGTTATTTTGGACGCGAATGGCTTCAGCAAAGGTTACGGGTTCATTCGATTTGCTGACGAAGATGAGCAAAAGGATGCACTCCTTCAAATGAATGGGTTCAAAGTAAGCCAAGAGAAATGCTAATTTAGTAAAAATTATATGCAATTTTCGAAATCACAATATACGTCTATGCATGATAATTTCATTTAACCATTAACCATTGAATCGTTTGATCTGTAGGGTGTTGGAAGCAAAGCTTTGCGAGTGAGCATCGCAATCAACAGAGCTGGCGGTCAAAAGACCAATAATCCTCTGCAAGGTCAAGCCATGGCTGCTGTTCAAGCAATGTGGTAAGCGTTGCAACAACTACACTTGCGTTACATATTAGCTTTCTGTCGCATAATGTTCGCTTTCACGCGAGTGCGAGAAGATGCATTTATGGTTGCATAATTAATTAATTCATGTTTATTCAAGCGTAATTAATTTTGAATTTAGGAGTGGACAAACTGCACCACAAGGACCACCACAAGCTGATCAATACAACCAATACTATGAACAATATTACCAGAACTACGCTGCTTATCAAAACTATGGTCATTACTACGATCCATCATATGCTTATGCTCAGCACCAAATGCAGCCCCATCAAGCACAATACATGCAAGCCTATCCTGGGGTCGCGGCAATGCCGATGGCTGGTGGTCTAGGCATGGGTCACCCACAGGGCCAGCAACAAGACGATGAGTTTGAGCTCGTCGGTAGGTAACTTTACACAATAAATTAGGTACAACACACGGCTTCGCTTATCCTATCGTTTCACGTACAATCATAATAGCGTACCTCATCCTCCCTCGTACCATTCTCTCGCTATTTCCAATCTTTTTCGCCCTCGCTTTAATGGCTTACAGTACTTCCTTGCCGGCTTAGTCTTTATTTGACTGAAGTTCGTCTTTCTTGTGCATTTTTGAAATTCTAAAAGGATTCTAAATAGAAACTCACGAAATTGAATGACTGACTGACAGAGCATAGCATGCCGATCGATGTGGACCGCCTAAACAATGATCTAATCGCAAGATCCAACGATTTACTTGACGCAATGGATGAATCCAGATGGTTACCGAAAGGCACATTGGAAATCCCCCTCAACTATTAAATATTTCGTCTGGATCTTCATTCGTCATCATTGGCTCAATTAGTATTTCATCCACCCTTTTAAATTACTCTCTGCAAAATTATATTTATGAATTGTCAATTGTGAAGCCGTCTTCAAGAACGCTCTCTATGCTTTTGTTGGAAATCACTTTCATCAGTCTGGTTGGTTAATTAGAAATAATAGGTGTTAACGTGTTAAATTAAATGTATAGTTGTACGAGTCTGTTCTATTGTGCTACGAGCGTTAAAAACCAAACTAAGAAAAGCTGCTGTTAAAGAAAAGTTAAATGGTTAGTCTAAGATATCCAAGTGATTCAAAACTCTTATCAGGAATTATGTGTATTAGTGTGATTTTTTTGTAAATAATCTTGCCTTGTATTTCTTAAATTATTAATAGGCTTTAGAACTAGATGCGATACGAAAACATGTGTGAAAAATTTAGTTTAAAATTCATTGACCAACAACATTCTATTCTCTTTTGGAGTTAGTTTTCTGTAATTTCAGTACTCAGGTTTCAATGTTTTAAGACTGCGGCTAAACCTCGCCTCGTGCCTGGCTTTTAGTAGACAAATATATTTATTAGGGAAATTCTGTGTACCTCAAACTAAAACCTATAAATGGCGATGGCAGTGTGGAACCAAATGTAATGTCAAATTGTTTGTTGTTCTCACACTGCTGTGATGAGACTAATAGAATAATTACTTAATTTACGGTAATTGTGTCGCACGCACACTAAATGTTATTGTGTAAACAAGTTAAGCTGCCTTTCTCAGGAAATTAAAACTGAAGTTATGTAATAGTGCTACTGTTAACTAGTTTACGTTTATTCTCGAGTCTGGAAATTGTGGCGGTGTTTTCGGTTGTACATAATCTTGGTTTGTGATATGTGGAGTAAGTGAACCTAGTTAATCCACTGCAGCACAGATAGGTATTGAAATACATAGGATGTTATTTAATTCACTAAATAGGACGTCGCAATTCAATTTTGCACTCTGCAATTGCACCACACTTCAGAGAATGTAGAATCCATTACACAGAAGCTTGTGATTTTTTTTAAATAATCTGTTTCTCAGAATTCATTTTAATTTATTAGCATGTGTTTGTTTTTATGTCTCACTTTTATTTACCAGAAAATTAACATCTTTGTAATCTTACAATTTTTGTGTCTCGCACTCACGCATTTTACTTATAAGTAAGTTGTACTTTTTAGTGCAGGTATGCGCCACAGCTCGAACTGATAACCCCATTTTAATACGTAATACGCTTTACGCATCATTCAAAATATTGCTATACCTGGAGATGATGAGAAAGACTTGAAGCTTCGTCAGTGTCTCTATTCTACCCATTGTTAAAACGCTAATTTATTTACAATCTTTTATTTTGCTATTAATAACGAGAGGCCAGAGCCAACCTGCTGTAAACTGTTGACATCTTGACAATGAACTTATAATACTAATTACATAAATTGTGGTACTGATTTGTAAATATTCACATTCACAAGTGTATTTAAATGTAGCACTAAAATTGGTCAATTGTTGTAAACTTAGAATTGTTTATCTTAATCGTCAATGTATGAATACCATTGTTGTGCTCGCGAGTCGTACATGTAGTTACTTGGAAATGTGTATCGAATGTAACTTTGTTGCCTTGTTCGTTTACTAGTGTAAGAGTATAGCGTATAGCGTACGCGGACAGACAATTAGGAGTCCGATAACAGTTTCTACTTAATTAACTTCGAAATCAGCCAGTGAGAATACGGTCTTCTGATTTGGTTCGGCCGCACCGGCAGGCACACGACATAAACACTAAATGTCAAATGTTGAATTGTTGTAAAATTTAATTGTTGTATCTTGTAGAAATAATGATTAGAGAGTAGAGATGTTTATGTGTTTCGTGCTGTGTTGTTCTTCTTGTCGTACATAAACTAGAAGTTAGAAATTCGTAAATAGCTGATAAGATTCTAAGTGCTAAGAACCATTTTGATGTTGTGGAATCTTTACAACAAGCAGAAGCACGGAACCAACAGACTGTTGCCGAACATTTCTTCATTGTTTTAAGGTTTTTAATGATAAATAGTTTATGGTAATGGCCACCTTGCCCATGGCTGCGGCTGGCGCTGCATTGCATGATTTGTAGAATGTGGAGTTAGTGATATAAGTCTAATTTATTAGAAATAGGTTAGGATTAAGGTTTAGTGTTAGCGTAATTTGCTTTGCGTGCTAAAACCATGTGTTGAAATTTACCTCTGCTTCCCTGCCTCCCCTTTAAGTAACTACTTGTAAACCCCAGTTCCAAATTGTCATTCTATTCATTTTTATGTTGTAATTTCCAAAATGTAAAATTTGTAAGCTTTAAGATTCAAGTTGTCTCAAGTGAAAAAGAAATCCGTTGAAATAAAAATTCAGATTCGACAGAAATTGATGTATTGACTAAAAGTCAGAGGTCCAGAGGCTTCAAAACTCAATCGGAATTTTTTATTGATACATGTGGTAAATAATCATGCAATGAGACTTGATATGATATACCCTGACACAACTCCTAAATTGCTGGGCACACTGCTCAGCGGACACGCCTCCGTTTGCTAGCTGCCTGACTGGTGGAAAATTAGGCTTCTCAAGATCACCTTTTTTGCACTTATATATTTTATGTACATATTTCGGTCCAGCATAATGATCTAAATTTTTTCATGTCATTAACTTGTAACAGCTCTTGTGTACAAGTTCAAAGAATTGCGTAATTGGAATCGTTCACATTATCGTATTGCTCCGCTGCTGCGCGACATAGAACAATATCGTCCGGGAGTGTTGAAGACAAAGCGATGAAGATGAAATGATTCGAAATTGGCATTGGAGTGAGCAATTGGCAATTGCAATTACTCATAATTATTTAACAGCTCCTTTTTTGTTCCGCTCATGAAAGGGTCAAAGGATCAGCATACAAGTCCATTTTTCATGTTTCACGTGGAGGTGGTGTCGTCGTTGCTTCGTATGAGCTTTTCAAGAGCCGAAATTTTGTTGCACCGCAAAAAGCAAATTACGCATTACACAACATAATTAAATAAAAAAATACAACTGGGCAAAGTCCGTCCGAACGCTCAGCGAGTTCAGCCCCAAATCGCTGATTGCGCAGACGCTGAAACTGAAATGGTCATCTATTCAATTCTGGAGGGCAGATCTTTCTGAGATGGCTCTCATCGCTTGCATCTCAAAGTGCATATCGTACCTATTCTGGTGGCTCGTATTCATCTGCATTGGACCCTTCGTCGCATTTGTGTTTGGCTTGTTCTGGTTTTGGAAATTCTTGATCATTGAACCAATTGCAAAGCTGACAATTTCCCGGACCGTGCAGAGCCTTGATTCTTTTGACTCGGTGCTTGCGATTGATGACTTCTGGGGCTCGCCGCTGGCTACAATTGGACTGCTTTTGACGGTCGATGGAAAGGTGGACATTTCGGAGGTAAGTTGAGATTAAGGCATTAAGGTTGAGAGCCTCCGATTTTGATGGCCCTGATGGTGTGACACTCATATCCTCCTTCTCCAGTTTCGACAACACTATCAGCAAACCATTCTCGACGCGACTTCCAAAGATGGAAAGCTCATTCACAAGAAACTGCTCAAAATCCCCAAGCAATTTTGTGGATACTTCTTTTGGGAATCTTGTCCCGATTTTAAGATTGAGGAACACATCACAGAAATCGATTGCTCAAACTTTGGAAATTTTTCGACCGCGGGCACGGACAAGCCTACAAATTCTGACGCGTACTTACAAACCTGCTGTTCAGAACAGACAAAGAAGCCATTTCCGATGCGCAAACCACTATGGGATGTCACTGTGTTCTCGAATTACTCCGACGATGGGTTGTCGGCTATTTTCTTCAGATTTCATCATTGCATCGCCGACGGGTACACTGTCGTTAAACTCGTGGACAGGTTGACCGGGATTCGGACCGTGATCAATCCCAGCACCGCTTCGTTCGGGCAATTACGAACGTTAAGTGAAGGCAGCTTCAGAGAGCGGATTGGAGCCTGGCTTGGTTGGGTAAGCAAAATGAACGTCGATTTGCGTAGATTAGCTCTTCGTGCGATCACGAATCCCTTTGATATTTCTCATGTATCCAGGTTCACTTCATCCTCCGCACACCTTACGTGATTGCCCACTTCTATCTGGACAACCTATTCCACGCAAACATCTTCACGTCAAGGAAGTCAACGAAGGATTTTGTGTTCTCATGGACATCAGTCTCGCTCGCACATCTGCGAACAATCAGACAACGCACCAAGACGCGATTTGCAACGCTGGGCATCGCACTATTGAGTGGTGCCCTGAAGAAACATTTGGAAACACAATTTTCGACGGTTCAAATGGAGGAAGATGAGAATTTTCGAATCATGGTTCCACTTCCCTGGCCAAATCATCCGACACATAAAATGTCGAATCACTGGTAAGTACGCATATAATTTAACTTCAATGACGTAATTTTTTATGTACTTAATGCATACTTTCGTTTCATAGGACAATGGGAATTGCTGAATCTTCCAACGTTCACGACCCTCTTGAAAGGGTAAAAATTACACAGGCAAACTTTTCGAGAATGCTTGCTTCGGGTGCTCCATCATGGTGTCGGCTAATTGGACCCAAGTTGTTGGCACTCTTCCCCAAATCAGTTTTAAAATTCATACTCTCATCGAACCACATTTGCAATGGAATCATTTTCACGAGTGTTCCGGGCTCATCTGAAAAGAACACCATCAAGATACTAGGAAAGCATGTCGTAAGCATGATTCCAATCATTGGACCTCAATACATGCAGACAGGTTTGGGAGTTGACATTTTTACACTTATACGTTTGTGTTCGTTTTGCAACCGGTTCCTGAGAATCTAATTTTGCGTCCGTACATGTGCCAATATTACAGGAATCGTTTGCGTCATATTCACGTACGATGGCAAAGCGAATTGCACGATCGCTGGAAATTTGGACATTCTCAAAAATCAGGTGAATGCTGATCAAATATGTCAGCAATTCCTCCAGGAAGAGGTGACTTCGCTGCTCCTGGCTTCCAAAGAGATTTCCAATTTCAATGTGCACTCCAGCCTTCTTGCACATGAAATTGTCTAGCAGCGCAAGCGCATTGGTGGTGCGTTGATGAGAATACTTTGTAATGACTTCCATGAGAAATTGAGTTCAACGGCTTACTTAATTGTTATTGTAATGCAAATGCAATCAATTTGTAATCAGAATAAATTCTCGCTTTATCCACATCTCGTCTCGGCGAAACGAAGAGGATTGCAGAAGTTGGCTGTGAAGCTACAATTTAGATTAATTGAGAAATTGTGTTCCAGAGCGGTGCACTTTCTCTTTCAGCTATTTCAACAGGCTATTGCTGTAATCGCACTTTGCCCCTGTTGAAGGCTTGGACACTTCGACATCGACTCATCAATATTCATATACATATGTGTGGATGTGAAAATATGTTCCGAAATGTGAACGCATAATCGCAATCGCATTTTCCTTCCAAATCAGCTAATCTTCACGGATTCCAGCAGACGCAGAGTCCAGTCAGCCGCTTGTCACTACTTGAATCAGACGTTTGAAGAATTTACAGCCCTATCCATTCCAAAATGAGTTCCAAGTACTTGGCGTGTCTCACCCTTCTCGGTGCACTTCTCCTGGCTCACGTAATTCAGATATTCAGAATATCGGGTTGATTCTTGAACGTGGAGTGGATGGATAACAACTGATTTTGGCTTTTCCGTCCGCTAATTTAGGTCCAGGCCAGGCCACAGGCGTTGGATGGCTCCTTGCCGCTCGTGGAACGACAAAATAATCCGATCAACGTGATTCCAGACTGGGTTTCCAATGTAATGTTATAATTTTGTCGTATTCTTTTCCTAATCCACATGATCTTAATTCATGATTTTATTGCATCCCAAATCAGGCCATCGATGGTCCAACCGAAGCACCACGCCCAGCAGCTCCCGCAGCACCCGTTCCAGTTGTGACCATTCCCGGAGTCGTCGCCGCCACAACCCGACGCCCACAACTTGGTGAAGTCATCAGCACCGGACTCCAAGGCTTGTTCCAAGGAATTATCCGAGCTCCAGGACAGATTGCTAATCGCGTTCAAAGTATTTTAGATCAACTTACACGAAGACCGACCACCACTCCCGTGCCAATCATCCCACCAGCAGTACCGCAGATTGGTTAAGATACAAAGAAATCATGTTCATATTCAAATTCAGTCATGTTAAATTGCATTGCATGTAATCAGTAATCAAATCAGCGTGAGATTATAACTGTTAAACTGTTTAGACCTTTGTTATCAAGTTATCACATTATCGATAAGTGTTGAAAAAGCTGTGAGTCGGTTGAAAAATGTCCATCTTGATCAATAACAACAATGCGTGCTTTAAGATTCAATCTTTATTCTCTGCTGTTCACGTGAAGAGAAGATGTTTTAGCAGTAAGATCAGCATCGTGGATCACTCGGTTGGTCAATCCAATCCAATTTATTATCAATGAAGATATCCACATATCCCACAAAATTCACAGATTTCATCCCATTTGAGCAACATTTAAATTTGAACTTTTTGAACATGAACACTGGCTTTGGGAGTTTCGGACTTTGGAGCTTGTGTTCATAACCTTTTGCCCTTGCCACAAGCAAACAGATGCGAATTGATTGATCGGTAATTTGGTCAGGATTGAATATTCATAAGCAAGAGTAATGACACCGGCACCGACTTCAGAAAATATTATTGACATGTTTAACGCAAGCTGCTATTTACGAATGCAAATGTCCAACTGCCCGTGAAAAACATGACACGCACGTCCACATCCACGTCTGCACGTCCATTCTGCCAGTAAGCATATGCTACCTATGTTAAGGCATTTCTTTGACATCTCAGAATCTCAGTAATTTCACCTAATTGGACAAAAGGCAAAACGACGCTTCTCAGAATTGGTGAGCAGGTTCTTTGGTGATTCTTTGTTGGTACGCTGTTCTCAGAATTGATAGCGTTTATAATTTATCAGGTATTGACCGTTTCTCCGTTTTGGTACGTCGTACTCGCACTTCTGTCAATATGGGGAAACACCTGCTCATTGCATTCATTCAATTGAGCTTCATTTACTTGGTAAGTGGCTGCGGCTGTAAGTGCTAAGGTTAAAGATCGCCATCGCCATCGCAGGAAAGAGTGACTAATCGCAGCACACGCAAAGGTGCACGTGCTGCTGTCGTACTCTCGCACTCACACCTTCATTTTTAAGGGCGGGTTGGACTGCGAGTAATCATTTATCAATGAACTAATTGCTGTATAATTTGGGTCTTTCATTTCTTTCCTTGAAAGACTGCTCGAGGAATTCCATTGGGCTCGGACGTGGTCGTGGACGTGGGCACAAGCTTGAACGGATATGACGACCACCTTGTTCTGCTCAAGGAGAGCCACGTTGATGACGATGGTCGCTACGTGGAGGTAGCAAGTGTAGTAGAGGAGCAAAAACCGGTAAGTCCGCTGTTGAGTCGCGACGCAACTGTAGCGTGATTTTCGCAATTAACCTAAACACGATGATAATGACAATGATGCACATGTCTGCGTATTACGTTCACGTGCAGATTGGTCATGTTGGTCAAAGCCGAGCCGACCTGTCAGTACCAGCAGTCCTCCGTGACGAAGATGAGGAGGAGGAGGTTCGTGGGCCTGGATATCAAGGCATACTGACTGGGCTCACCGGCATATTCTCCAACGTCTTAAGCGGAAATCTTGGGAAGGTCGTGGAGAGCACATTCAACTTTGTCCCGCCCGTCTACAAGGGTGGAGTTCAAGGCGTGTACAACAACCTGCTGGGAATTACACCGGCCACCACAACTGCAGCTCCTGTACGCGAGCCTGCGCCTGCAGTCGCAGTAGCAGCAACTACGGTGGCTTCCTCAGCTGGTGCGGCAGTGGCAGGCGTAACAGCTGGAGGAGCAGCAGGAGCAGGTACGAATAATGCTGCTGCTGCTGTAACTCAAAAGACAGCTCTGCAAGCCGCCATTGTTGCATCGGCCGCCGGGGATGAAGATGAAGACCAAGATCAAGAGCAAGAGCAGGACGCAGATGACGCAGAAGCTCGTCGTAAACGTAAACATAGCAAGCATGTGATTGTTCTTTAAACGTAAACCGGATTGCTGACCATATATTACCTGCTACGTAATAGTACGCGATGGCGATGACAAGAAAGGACAATAACTTATTTTAGGAAGTACGCTTGGCTTTACCGGCTTTACGGGCTATTAATAAGAATGTGCTAACTTAACCTTTCAATAAGGCAATGGCATGTGCGATTCGAATTGAGTAATTTAGCCATTAATAAAACTGCACGTAGCACGTGCAAAGTGTACATGATACATGATATTGTCCATGGTGTAGTACACCCGTGCATTGTACTTTGACAACTCGGCTACTCGACAAATTAGCAAATGTGGTTTTCCCCGAGTGGTAATACGCGGTACTGGCCCGACTGCCGACTCGCATGGATTTCACAATCGCCAAATGCCAAATGACCTGTTTCTGCAAATTCTTGGAAGAAACGGGTGTACACTGCGTGCTAGACATGATAAGGCTAACAAGACAGGATTAAGCAGTATAGTCATAGTCTGGCCCCCTACTGCTGCACGCTTGACGTCAAGTGTCAAGCGGTTTGACCAGAAATTAGCATAAATCCTTTCCAAACCCTGTGCGCAATCACAATTCACAAGCAGTTCGCCCAAGCCAGTGCATGCCTTATTTATGGTATTGGCAAATAATTTATTACATTGTGTGTTTACACTGGCCAAAGCACGACTCAATTACAAATTGTAACCTGCTATTTGCCATTTTCTATTTCTATCGCCATTCTCCATCGTGGTCTGGCCATCGTCTCGTCATCGTCATCGTCATCGTCTCAATTCATTTCCGCTGGCCGGTCGATTAAGAACTCAGAAAACAAGGAGTCGTTCGCCAAGTACAAAATCTTTGTCACAGACCGGTGAATTTATTTGCTATCTGCCGTTTATCAGTGAATTACTGGAGTGAACGTCGCGCCGAGCCGAAACCGAAACCCTGCCCTGGAAAATGTCTTCGTTTTCTTTATACATTACTTGTGCTGCCAATTCCCTTATCTCAATCTCAGTGCTCACTTTCCTCAGCCTCAGCTCTGTACCAATATCTTTATGTGCCCCATACTCCACATTTGACGTCGGGAGGTGTGCGGCCAAGTGTCTAATTCCCATTGACGTGGACGTAAAATGCGGATCCGATGGAATCTCGTATCAGAATATTGATGAATTGGAGTGCGCACGCGAAAGATGCTTTCCAGGTAAGCCCGCATTGAAAATTCCGATTCATGTGGTCGGTAGTCATGAATTGTAGGTTTGATTCATTTTGTTCCTGACACAGATTTAAAGCTTGCGTACGACGGGAAATGTCTGGATTTCCCTTACGAGGGAATTCTCCCTCTTCAGGGCGATTCCAACGTCTACTCCAACTCCATTCCGAACACCAACTCAAGGCCGTTCCCTCCAACAGGGTTCACACTCTCACCTGAAGCGACTACGCCTGTCGC
>JAQIUU010000293.1:0-11706 GCA_034694545.1 Mesaphorura macrochaeta
AAGTCGCACGGACCGATTCATCTGTAATTCAATCCTTGCACTGAGAATAGAGCGGCAAGCAAAGCCCAAGGCGTTCGTTCTCCCAAAGGGCTCGCCCCTTAAAGAGCCATTCAACGCAAAGCTGGTGCTCATTATGCAGGTGGGCCTCCACCACCGATATTCGACCATTTTCAAGGTCAAAACGGAGCCATCATGCACGACCGTCGCCCCCTTTCAATTTCATGCTCTCGAAATGCGACACGTCCACTCAGCGTTTATGTTGACAGCCGTTTTATTCGGTTGTGCAGTCGTGGGACTTGGCACTGAGCTCCTCTTTCTTTCTTTAATTGGACAAGGAAGAGTTATTGGATTCCTAGTGTAAATTGTAAATAATAAACGCCATGACATTATGGCATGGATAACTGACACGGCAATGCACGATAATAACTGTGAAAGGCATGTCCAAATGTAAGTCCATTAAGCATGTCAGTCGCTCATTGTCAGTCGCGTCGCTAGGGTTCCGGTCGAGTCCGACTCGAATCGAAAAAACTTTGATTCTGTTCGATTCGATTCGAGTCTCCCATTTTTAGACTCGAAACTTGAGTAATTGAGTAAACATTTTAAAAAGGTACCTGTTTTTGTGTTTAATCACTTTAAACGAGACGCTACGATTATGCCCGGCATAGTGTTGTTTCAGTTCCAGTTCCGAATTCAGTTCTGAGTCGGTTCCAGTTCCAGTTCCGGAACCAGTTCTGGAACGGGAACTGAGGGGCATAAACCTCAGAAATGGAGCTAGAACTCAATACAGGAGTGAGTTCTCATTTCATTTCTCGGAATCCAGTAATCCAGTTCCAATGTATTCTTATGGCAACTCGTCAGTTCCGTCATAAATCTTGGAATTGGAAATGGAACTGGCGGCTCTCATTTCACTTGGAGCTGGAACTGACAAGTTGGAACTGAAATAACACTAGGGCTTAGATGCCCGACTCTGACCGAACCGAATTAAAAAGAAGCTAGAAGCGCCCGCCACATGGTGGCGCCACAAACGCCGAACGCGAAAGCGGTCGTTGAGGGCGTTGACCTGACCTACTTTTACGGCCCCTAGACTTCCTGGTATCATATTTCTTCTTTGTGTGTCGCCGGTCGCCGAGTCGCCGGTCGCCGCCCGACCGTCCACAATAAATCTAGTTCATTGGTTCCTCTTCCTGGTTTTGTGTGCTCAATTCCGCAACCTCGCCGCCTCTTATAGCAATAGCAATAGCAATAGCCGTCTGTTCATAGTCCAAGTCTGGGGCGGGAGCAGCTTGGGTCAAATTATATCGTACTAAATTCACGACCAAATTTCACGACACGACTTTCAACTTGCAACTTATTACCTTTTACAAATACAATAAATTTTTTTTTAGAAGATGAATCGTCAAGGCAGGAGCAGCAAAAGGGAGGGGAAGGCCGTTTTTGTGGGCTCATTGCTCATGCTCATTCCAATCGCATTGGTGATCTTTGCGACTTTCTTTGCGACTGGGCCGCCTGGCGTCGCAGGGGTCCCCATGCCTGGCTGGTGGACCAACCCAAACTGTTGGACAACGTGCGGGGTTTGTAAGTTGCTATGACATGCAGTCATGCTATGACAAGTCATCCCACGAAGTATGTTTCTATTTTTTTTATCTGCAGTCCGCAATGTCGGCGCTTGCAACTCCTGCTGCGGAGGTGGATCGAATCACGGCCGCTGCGAGGGGATTATCAGTCAGTGCAAATGCAACGGGGATGCCGTACCCATCAATCCCCCCGCACCGCCACCGCCACAATACTATCCACCTCCACCACCTCCGCCACCACCGCCACCGCCTGCGCCAACTACAGTGGCTCCCTCTAACGACCCAACACCCCCACCAGGGTACGGCTAATTAGTCCCGCCCGCCCCCGGACCCCCGCACTCGGCTCCCCGCACTCGGCTCCCAAAATTCGATAAGATGTAATACAAAAATTTCTGAAAAATTAAATAAAAGGCACTGAAAATTGCATTGTAATTATGTAATTGCCAATAATTGCGAATTGCGCGTTGAAATTTGGACGATTTTGCTATTTCACCATTTTGCCATTTTGCAATGGAAAATCGACACTTCGATTATGTCAAAGTGCGATTTTGACCTACTTTTGAGCCAAAGGCTTCCTGAAAGCCGCTTGCCGCTAAAACGGGCTTGTCTTTCGGCTTTTGGCCTTTGTCTTGCCGACGCGATTGGTCAAAGGCAAAGGCCTTAGCGAATTGAGTTCATTGGGCCAGGTCACGAGGTCACTCACTCATCCATTCATCGGCCGATTGCCCTGGTTTAGTTTTTGTTTGCCCCAAAATTGATTTCATGTCGGCTTCATTTTGTTCGTTTATTTCCTGGTTTGGAATTTGGCTTCGAATGGACGTTCATCGACTTCAAATCAAGCTCCGCGGAAATTTCGTGGAATTTTTAAGGGCTTTTTGAAAATGAATCTGCGGCGAAGCGGGAACAACATTATGGGCAATTTGGTCATTCTAATCGTGGGGCTGGCATTCGCAATTTTATTGGTTGGCAAAAATTCTGGCGTCGAGGCCGAAACTACCGCTGACGGGAAATGGATTCCCGACGAGGATTGTGACAAGTATTGCGGGCTTTCGGGAAGTAAGTTTGTCGTGGTACTACATCAAAATGTGTAGCCTCTAAATAATATGATTTGCCGTTCGCAGTTCCCAACAATTTCGCGAGCACGTGCAATTACTGCTGCGGTGGCAACAGCTATTATGGGGAAAATGGGGCCTGTGGCAGTTTGCTCTGGCGGAAATGTAAATGTGACCCGAATGTCCCAAGCAAGAAGCCGTACTATGGCGACGAGGATGCAGACACAGACACGGCTGATGATCAGGTGAATGAAGACGAGGACGGGACAACATCAGGTAAGCCTTAACAAGCCCACACTCGGCATCGGCATCGGCATTCTTTCACAAATGTTTACAATGTTTCACAAAGTGAGCACACGTGTAAAATTAATGAATAAAGGTACTTAATTGCACTTAAGAGTGCACTTAATTGGCTTTTATATATGCTTTTGGAGAGCCGTCGTCGTCCTGAGACCAGCCTTTGAATTTCCCGCTCCGCCGCCGGTTGTCAAAGTGAATAGAGCCCACGAGGCATTGAGGTCATCAGGTCGTATTCCTGTTATTCTCCTGGTTTAGTTACACTAGCAAATTGGTGTCAGCAGTTATTATTCGGCTGTCTGTCATAGTAACCAGTCACCAGTCATAATTGGCACCCATAGCAGCTTAAGCGCTTAAATTCAATTAATACACTTGATCGATTTACAAGACGTCCCAATTGACAATTCAAGCATTAAGATGCTCCGCCTGATTTTAATTGCTGTGGTCATGGTAGCGCTCGCGCCACTTCCGCGCACGATTGCCAAGGAGACTGGCTCCGCTGACGCAGACAGCCCGGCCACGGGAATCCCTGACGAAGAGGGATACGTTCGCGTGCCCGCTTGTACCAAGTATTGCGGGCCTACAAGCCGTAACTTGCCATGGTGGACTGGTGGCCTGCTTCAATTGAATTACTAGTAATTGTAATTGTAATGACGTAATGAGTGTTTAATTGGTTCCGCAGTGTTTAAGACCGGAAACTGCGTTAGCTGCTGTGCAGAGCAAGGCTACAGTGCACTAGTCTCTTACTGCGGTGACTTCCTGAAGAGACACTGCAAATGCGCGCCGATTTCCATGGAACCCGAACCAACAACCGAAAGAGACGAAGCAGCCGAAGAAGCAAAGCTAAAAGCACAAATTAAAGCCAACATGGCCGCAAACAAGCCGGGAAAGTTTTCAATTAAGGGTTAGAATGACCATGACAACCGAGAAATAATTCTGTAACAAAAATGGCAACGCATGGCACGGCATAAACAAACAATCAAATACTAAATACTAGTTACTATAGCATAAAATGTCGCAAATAAATACAGTAATTTATTGCAACAGAATTACTATAACAACAATTTACTTAAAGGTGCTTTATTAACTACTCAAAGCATACTTGTCCGGAGTCCGCTGCTACGTCTTCTTTGACACAATCATGTAATTTACAGTAGTCATTCGCTTCCAAATACGTGACCAGCTGCTTTGACAACAGCCCCTTAAATGTTTCAAACTTTTCCATATTTTGCTTTAAGTCACTCGTCCCGCCATCGCCAAAGTCCGCCAAAATTTTTGTACGGTAGTCCCTGCCTTGCTGTCGTTCTCAAATTGCGCTTGTCAATATTTGCTCAAGCGTGTCAGGCACCCATAACTTTGCCCCGGCAACCGGAACCCGGCGGGATTTCACGCTTTCGAGCCATTGTGAAAGTAAACCAGGCCTTTCCAGATCCGAGGTGACATTTGGACACAAGATGGCGTCCCCTCCCTCGCAAAATGAGAGCACCCTTTTAACAAGGTCATGAATTGCTGGATAAACACGTCTAGAAAGTGTCGATGAACGACTGAGACGAAGTGCGTTTCTGCGATCGTGATATTGTTGCGGACGAGGTCGAACGAATCCAACCGGGAAAGTCATTAAAGCGTTAAAACTAGTGAAATCCCAGAACGGGGAGAGGCTGCCCCCGTAAAATGAAGGCGCCGGCCGCCAGAGAGTCCATGAGTCGTCCATCGATGATCTTGACAGTGTTTGGAGGAACATCATTATTTCATCCTTAAGAAAAGTTGGTGTCCACAAATGTTATCCGAAAACATTTCGAGGAAACGCGTGGCGGATTGCGTCATTTTCAGTGCTTTCCGTTTCCAACTTTGGCGGAGTCAGAAAGATGGACAAATCCGGGAAATAAGCTCCAAAATCCGAATTTTCAACTAGCTACTTCAAACATTTACTTTCACCTGCTTATTTACTTATTTCTGGAAGAAGCCACATTTTAGGTTAGGTATTTTTTTTTGCAAAGAATTCACTCGTGAGATTTCATGTAGCCTTATTGCTGCTTGGCCGCTGCACGTGTAAGAAAGTTTTGATCGTCTGTAAGCGTCCATCCTTCCCTCTTTTTGCAGCCCTCATAAAGGACAGGTTCCGAGTTGTCGACGACGGCAGCGTGCCACCAAAACCTTAAATCAACAAAACATGTAGGGCGTGGGTTGTCGGACGCTCCCCCACACTCACCCGGTCCGGTATCTTGAACCCAGGCTCCGGTCGCTCCTCTCACGATTGTAAACTCTACCCTGCTGTCAGTTGCTACAGGCCACCCAAGTGTGTCAGGCAGGAGCGACTTGAGCTGGTCCGCGTATTCGGATTGAGTTGGCCTGGCACTCCATGAATACATGTGGTTTGCCTGTATCACCATGAGCTTTTCATTGCGCAGAGCGCCTACCAAAACTCTTTCATAGGCACGTGTGTACTTTGGCTGTCCATCAAACTCGTAGCAGCACGGCAGCAACAACGTGAGCCGCAGTACGCTTGGAAAGATGTGCCAAATTGAGCGCTCCACTTTTTCGTCCAACGTAAACGTGTCCAGTACCAGCTCCTTGACTTTGTTGAAAACTGGCGCCGGTTTATGCTCACCCATTGTTACATGCACCCTTTCCACGCCTAAATCTTCCAGGCTATCTGTGTTCAGCTCAGATAGGTTGAGCTGAAACCACGAGCTCACATCGTTCAGGACGCGCACTCCCTCTTTGTTCAGGACGTTGTGGGGTTGAAATATTCTAAGACTGACCAACTCTCGCAGACGTGCCAACCCCGTCCCGGCAGGCCAGTCAAAGTCTATCAGCACATTGCTCAAATAAAGCAACTTGACCGTGTTTGGAATGAGATCCAGTGAGATTCCCGTTGAACAGACCACAAGGGTTTCAATTTTCCTTTGGGTTTGGCCGGCCGACTTCCATTCCTTCATAATCTTGTCGTTGAAGGTAATTCCACCGAGAATCAGATGACTTGAGTTGGAACTCCATGAGAGTCGAGTCGAGTCCCGCGGATATTCCAGGTGAAAGGTGCGGAGGCTCGTTTTAGGCTTGCCCACGCCCACGCCCGCGGCCGCGCCCGGCCCGGAGCCGGCGAGGTGTTCCATCTCGAATGGAATCATTTCCCTTAGCTCGTCTTCGTCGAGGTATCTACTCCTCGAGAGCGCGGTGAGTGTTGAACCTGTGAGCTCGATGGCAATGTGCGCTCGTTCCAACGAAGGCAGCTCCACCCGTCTTTGAATTGGGTCCAGCAAGTGTATTCCAGTGAAATGGAGTGCCCGGAGCCGCGAAGCCGGGCGGAGCGAGTCAAAGAGCACGATGGAGCTTACAACCATGTTGCGAATTTTAAGCGTGTGAAGCTTGTAAGCAACTACATACGTGATCCATTGCAATGACTCCACCGGACGTCCTCTTTCGTTCAGATCGCCCTCCAGGGTAAATACCCCGGTTTCAGCGGCGCGGAGGTCGCGCCGACTAAGCCGGATCCCCGCCCTGAACTCTGTCCACGATTTGTGAAAGTAGTTTAATCCTTTGGCCGCGTAGACAAGCCTGCTCAGCCAAACGGCAGAGGGCGACTCAAAGTCCGTGTCCAAGACAACTCGGTCCCAATGCGTGGTGCGATCCCCATTTACTCGAGCTCTCATCACGAGAATAGCTGCGTTGACCGACTCCTCGGAAGCGTATGCCGACGACCAGCTAGTTCCTTGCACGTGACAGTCCTTACTAAACACAAAGGTTTGTAAGGAGCCGAAATTTCCAAGAAAGTGTCGCAGCGGCTCGTCCTCGAATGAGAATTTGATGCATGATTTCAGGATTAGCGTCTGTAGTCTCGGGAAGTGCGCGTGGAGCGCTCCCAGAAGACTCTCACTCATAATGCAGTTGTCACAGAGAAATACAGACATGTTGGGAAACTGCTTTTGTGCAGCACTCCTTTTGACCGACTCTTGGAAATTGTAAACGTAGTCTGGAAACACGATTCTTGACTCGTGCAACGCGTGCGACTGCAAGCCTTGAACTCCGGCTTCGTCCGGTTTGGTTGCATTGAAGAACGTGTTGGCCACGGTAAGCGAAACGAGGCCGGGGGGAAGGTGAGACAAATACACGGTTGAAAGTAGCTGGCTGTTGTGGTAAGCTTCCTCCATTCTCCAGCCTGCACCGCCCGGGTCCTCACTCCAGTTGTACAAGTCAATTACGAGTTCCTTAAGGTCCGAGCTTCCTCCTGTCAGCTCGGACAACGCTTGCCCGCTCAGCTCCAAAATATTGATCAATACCAACGTGTCAAGTCGTGAGCTACCAATTTTTGTCAAATTTAGCTCGCAACTTCGCAGAAACAGCTGCTTGAGCTGAGCCTGCCGCTCAGGCGGAAGGTTGCCGAGAACTGCGCTTGCCTCGGAGAGCGCGTTGAGCAGAAGCCGACTCTGCTCGTGATGAATGTCGACCAGCTTGTACATGTGGAATGTGAGCTCAACATTCACGCCCAGGGCTCCCAGCTCGTCCAGCCTCCATTCTCCGCTGTCGTACTCCTTACTGAACCAGAAAACAGACTGCCAGAAAGCCGGTCCGAGTTGGGGACGGACCGCCTCGACCTGGATGTCAACACGCAGCTGATTGTCCCACGAGTTTTGAGCAAGGTCCATTACAAAACTGTGGAGATGGGGAACACGCACACGGCGTTTAAATGCTGGTCCAACCAATTTCACGTCGGTCAAGTTTATTGTGTGCAGAAGCCTCGTTCGTTCGACCGCGTCCTGCAACTCCTCCGCATTCAGCTGGAGGTTGGAGAGCTCAATCCGTGTGAGTTGAGCATCGAGCTCACGCGGCCACACCCTCAGCTTGTCTTTGTATTCGAGGCCAATCGGAGAACCGAGCTGCGAGTACGGAATTTCGAGGTTAGGAGCCAGCTCCTTCAGCTGCACACCCTGAATGTTCTCGAGCACGGTCCGAATCCAGTCCATGTAGCCCATCACACGTGTGAAAACCGCGTTATTCTGACATTTTCCCCCAGTTTCGGATTCCGCCGGGTTGGCGAAGCTCACAATTCCCTGAATACATCAAATAATCCGTACATTTGAATGGTTGAAGGGATTGATACCTGAGATTTACGGTTGGATTTGATGAAAGGAGGCCAAAATTTCAAAGTCCCAGGAAAAATTTTTTTTTGCTCAAAAAGTGTCCCAAAATGTGTCTCACACGAAAAAAATTTAGGTTAGATTTTGGGGTTTGGTTTGAGGTTAGCAGCTTTTAAAGGGATATTCGCCTATTTTGGCAAATTATCGAGCGTTGCAGAAATCTAATTTGCTCCCTGCGATTTTAAACCAACCTAACCTCTCCGAAATTTTATTAACCTCGTTTAGGTTAGGTTAGGCTAGGTTTGAAATCGGAAAAGAGCTTCAAACCTGCTAACCTCAAAACAAACCCCAAAAACTAACCTAAATTTTTTTCGTGTGAGACACGTTTTGGAACACTTTTTGAGCAAAAAAGAAAATTTCCTGGGACTTCGAAATTTTGACCCCCTTTCATCAAATCCAGCCGAGATGGTTTTACACACACGACTTACATATACGTAGTACTTTTGAAATGATGCCGATGGAGCAACAAGCCCACCGCCCGAATCACCGCTGCAAACCGACGTCCATTGGCCCGCGCCTCCGCCTCCGCCCGCGCCCTTTTGTGTCCCAGCACAAAATTGTGATTCCGAGAGCTTAGTGTCCAGGCTATGAAAACATTCTTCCCTGCTTTTGAGCACCAGATCGCCGTATTTGAGAACCTGCGACACATTTCCAGTTTCGTCCACTCCGTACCCAGCGACTTGCCCGGCCCGCCCTGGCCGCAGCGCGTCCAGCTCGAGCACATTGTCCCGAGGCAGGCACACGGGGCGAATGTAGTCATTGAAGCTCATCCCAGGCTCCAGATGCAAGACGGCAATGTCGGCCTGGAAATCCTTGCGCGGGTCGTACGATTCGTAAATGTAGTACAACTTCTTGACGTCGAGGGTCTGCGCGGTGGGGTCGAGTTGATTCAGCTGGAAAACGCTTGTTTGTGCGCCCAAAACAACTTTGAAGTCCGAAGGAGGCAGGGGGAGCGGGGAGCCGTCCGCGGTGGTCACGCAGTGTGCGGCTGTGAGCACGATGGAGCTGCGGACGAGCGAACCGCCACAAATATACGGCCAGGAGCTGGAGGAGGTTCCATTGCGATACGTTTTGGTAAGCCTACGAAATATTGCCACGTGCCAGGGCCATGACAACCGTTCAGTGCGAATTCCATGTATAATCAGCGGTCTCGGGCTGATGGAGCGACCACCGCAGTCTTCCACGCAGAGGAATGACTCGAATCTGGCCAGCCCCTTGGACCAGTTCCCGGGCAACTCACAGACGATCTGGTGTTCCTCATTTGTGGCGCCATCGAGTCTCAACGGGTCCACGTGGTAGTCTTTACATTTGTAAGTCGCGCTTGTTCCAAGCGGCTGCGGCTTTGTACAGTCGTGCTCGTGCTCGCCATGGTCACAAGTCAACAACACGTTCTACGTTGAAATGTAAATGCAAGGCATTAATAAAACTCATAAATCTTGACCTTTTCGCCTTGCCACGGGAGGGCGTTTGGCGTGCGGCGCGATCGCGGAATGCTTTGGACGTACCTCTGAAGAAGGGCGCAGCGGTTCGCATTCAATCGGAACGGTAAAAGTTGCCACATTGCTACAGGTTTGCAACAAGAGTAAGAATTCAGCCATGATTGGTACACGAGACATTGTGAGACCTAAAGAGACACTTCGGGTCGATTTGGCTTTCTAAGGTAGACCTTCAAGTCGGTCGAGTCGGTGTCCGTACAGTGATTGCAACTGAACCTGGAATTGTACAAAACCAGGGAGATACGTAATGCATATGCATATATGGTGTATGTATGTACGGTGCGGTGCGGGCCAATTAATAATCAACCGTCAAAATGATGAGTCATCCATCATACATGGCTGTCATGCCATAATTCCTGCCGCGTCATTTGTCTTGTAAGCCCTCAGCATAAAATGACCATGACTACATTCTTCATTCATTCAAGGTCTGCGTTGTCGCACAAAAAAATGGAGTAGCTGCGAGTCTCTGAGATAACGTGCGTCATTAACTCTAATTTTGTTCGTCCACGTGGAATTTTGGACATGAATAAGCCCACAGTCTAAAGTTTTCATAAAATTCTGCTTGAGCTCAATTTGAGTCGTGCCGAGTTGCTGAGTTGCGTGCGAATTGGCAATAAATTAAGTCAAATATTAATATGGCCCGGTCCGAAATTGCCGTGCGGCTCGGCATCTCATCTCGCATTTTGCGCATTGCGGCACGGCACAACACGACGTGTGTTGTTATGGCTGGTAGCTTGTTGCGTGTTACTTGTTATGTTGCTGCTTCGCGAATACACCTTTTATCGATCGAGCCGACATTCAACCCAATGTTATGTTATGTGCACTGTAATGCGGGATCTGCGAAACTGCGAACTGGAGATTCGCATTTATTCGCATTTGCAAACTTGAAGTGTGCACGTGAGCGTGTAAAATCGTACACAATGCCACACATGCGTTCAAGTCTGCTTTTGGGGGTCATGGCCATTGTCATTGTCATTGCAACTGCAACTGCGACCATAATTACGTCATCGTCGTCATCGTCACCGCCATCGCCATCACAACCGCTGCCGCCACAAATTACTATCATTGATAGGCACATTTATAGCACAGAAATAGTCATCCTGGACTCCGAGCATCGCCGTGAGCACATTTTTCGCCCCCTAGCGGCCAATCTCAGCCGCAGCAGCAACATTTGGCTCAATTGCTCGGCCAGCTACCCTGTGAGTTGGACCGAGGCCAGTTTTCGGCAGCCGGGCGTCCTAGCAGCGGAAGCTGAGCGAATCATTTCTATAGGGGCAGGGGCAGGCGGGCACACATTGACATTGGCGGATCCGTCGAGCTACACGTCCACGTTCTCAATGAGTCTCAAGCTCGACCTGCGGCAGCTCTTGGCTGGAGAAAGAACGCAAGCATTCGTATGCCAAAGGTCAGACTCGGGCGCCGACGCCGACGCCGTCGCGGACGCGGCCCCACCTCCCGTATTGCAGATGGCGACACTGTCCATAAAATGGGAGCCTGGGCACGGAGCACTTGTTTGCAGACTGGAGCCGGATTCGCCTGAAGCCGTGCTCTCGCCAACGCCCATGCCCGTGGAGCCTGAGATCGTGCTGACATTGGCGCCACACCCAAACTGGGCCAACGGGCTCAAAATGAGTTGGTGTCTTCGCAACGGATCCTACCCTTCCGCGACTGTGCACGACATTCAGATTGGATACACCGCTTGCCCCGAGCCGCTTCTCCTTTTCAAGCCGAGCATGACACTGTCTCAAATTGCCTCGCACGCACAGGACTACGATGCCCGACTTAGGTGCGTGACTGGATACACGGGAGGCGTGTCCCCATTTATTCCACGCGTGTACGGGGCCAAAGTCCAAAGGCATGGAGAGTCAAATGTGATTTTCGCACCGGGACGGCCGTGGACGAGGGTTACTCAAAGCGGCTAGCCTGAACTGGGACCGAAGTCAGAAAGTCTGTGGTCAGTGTACCGTAGTTTTTCGTATCCGTTTTGCGGCTACGTTTCGGCGGCGTATCACGGCGCCCACTTATGTTGCCCTCGGTTGAATTTATCGGCACGGCTGCCATCTCTTTGGCAGCGGTCAATAGCCGTACCCCGTTGTCGAGGTGACCTGCTCACTGAAAGTTCCGGTTTGCTCACAGCCATGAAGTCGCATCG
>JAQIUU010000294.1:0-11687 GCA_034694545.1 Mesaphorura macrochaeta
GGTTGTGGTCGGAGGCTTTTGCCTGTTTAACAAGGGAAGGTTGCATGCGGCGAGCATCGAGTATCAACATCAAGCGTTGAGTACCAACACACAGAAGCATTGTTGGAGGTGGCGACGATGGACTTGTACACTGAAGCCAATACACAGCGTGGAAGTAATAAAAGGAGGAAAGGGTTATGACCGGAACCAATAGCGACAGCAGGACTATTTTGTACTCCTGCGCATTTGAATACTTCGTTCTGGTTTCACATTTCCGTTTTCATATTTTAATTATTTGCGTTTATTCATTCATTTAAATTTGGCAACCCTTAATTTATGCATAAAATATGTACTAAACGTTTAAATGGGCCCCCAGTGCATGAATTTATGTAACAAACGCGACAGCACTAGGTACCGTGACCATTTGCTCCACAGCCCGTGACATCTCTAAAAACCGGCTAAATGTGTTACCTTTGCACACTTACGTGTATCGCAATTCCTTGCCATGGGGTACTCGGGATAACGTATTACGCAGGATGAACAGCCGAGTATCAGACATGATCATCATTAAAGATGTACTAAAATCAATAATGATGTTGACCCCTGCCAAATGGCTTTGATTACCGCACTTCTGTTTTAAAGATGTGCTGCTGGGCTCGCCCAAGCGTGAAATGCTGGATAAAAGCAGGGAGATTGAATTCAGAGTCAGGAAACAGAATACTGCATACAGACTTTCTCTATAACTTGACTGAATGAATGGGTGCTTGCCGGTTGCATGAGAGTCCAGTTGCCTGAGGTATTTTTCACATGTACATCTTGACTTGTGAGACTTCAGTCCGGTACTTATGTTCGGTAGAGTTGCCAGGTGCAATAAATCACTGTCACACGGCACGAGAGAGCACGGGAGCATGCTTTCACTCTGCACTTAACTTCTCATATCACGACGTGATTAATTGACCATCGCTAATGCTATGTGGCGAATGGTCATGTTGAGAATCCAAGAACGAGAGCTGACACGCTGACAGCCGAAAACTTTCTCCACCTTACGCTACGCTAAACTCTGGCAGGCAGCCTACCTGCAGGCGTACGCGTGCTAATCCTGAGCGAGACCCACCAGATTTATAAACTTTGTTGTTGACTCTTTTGCAGGTATTATTGGGATCATCGCATCACCTCCGCCGCCAGTCTACATTCGAGATCTTAAAGTTCCCCGTACAATCGTAAATGGAAGCGAAAGCAACGTTGTGCTCGACTGTGATTATCGGCTGGACAAGAATGAGACGACGCTACTCGTCGTCAACTGGTACTTGAATCATAGCGAACTCGTGTATCAGTGGATATATGGAAATGCACCGCAAGCACTCGGCAGGCTACACGACAGGCTCAACTTGAATTTTGAAGCGTCAGGCATCGCCTTTGAGAAATATCGTGCCCTTCAAATCGTTAACCCAACGACAGATTTAAGTGGAGAGTATTCGTGTAAGGTGTCAACGATAGCAGGCGAAGCATACAAAACTGCAAAAATGACAGTATACTGTAAGCATCATTTAGTTCCATTGCAAAATTTTTGACTGTTGAACACAAACGTTCGGAATTAGAAATGCTTATGTCTTTCAGGCCCCGCCACAGATGTAGACTTAAAAATTAGCCCTTACGCATTAGATCCAGAATGCGAATCGAATTTACTCAATATAAGCTGTTGGGCGTACGGAGTCTTCCCGAAACCAATTGTCACTTTATATTATGGGACCAATGAAACGCACCGACAACCGTAAGTTGGCCAAACGAGCAAAACAGGATTGCATGATGTAATTTGAATTGAAGTGTCTGATGTTAACATGCGTTTTCTTTGTGCGACAGGTTGGAAGATGTCGAAGCTAATGTTTCAAATACGGAAGATGATGCCTTTGACACATTCGTCTACAAAATCATTGACAAGAATAATGTATCTTCCACCACACTGTTCACATGTGATTTAAAAATTACAGACACGAATTATTACATGCGAAAAGAATTGTATTGGAGAAAAGGTAAGCAAATCTGGCATTGCATCGCGGCATTGTACTGCAAGAATTTGAGATGCGAATGCGCATTCGCATTATTTATGGTATTTAATGAATTAGTTCTGGGAAACGGGAATCGTGCGTCGTGCACCCATCAAACAGTAGGCATCATTTATAATAGACTTGTAGTGGAAAAATGTCACATTGTATGACAGCAGGAAACGCGTGTGATTTATTATGGCTTGGGGTTTGCCGTGCTTTGCCTTGCGCAATTTAGCACAAACAATGCAACAGTGGCACAGGTTTAGTGTGTCAAATTGGATTCTCACAAGTCCCAAGATCATGCATCATGTGGGATCTGGATTAGACCAGGAAGCTTTATCTTAAGCTTATCTTTTGAGAGTTAAAATTAGCTTTCCGTTAATCACGATATGAAAAACCACAAATCGAAAGAAAGCGAAGGAAATATGCAAAAGCAGCCATCAAGAAAATCCATTCACACGACTATAGTCCGGCGGTCACTAATTTGCGCAACTCAACTTCTTTTAATCTTAATTTTACTTTCAGATGGATCTAAGGCCACAGGCCTCGCATCATCTCCAGTATTACTTATTTGCATCGCGCTTACGCTTATTGGTTCACAATTGATCCTCAGGACAAGATGGACGTAGCAAAAGTAGCACTCTCCGCCAACGGCGACCTTCAAGAACCCTTTTCAGTCCATCTTCCATCCAAAGAGCTTATACACCTCCGGATTCGTTTCAAAGCAAAATGTATTAACTTGTTACATCCCAGTTTCTAGTCATTACCCAAAGCACAAGTTAGGTAGACCGTAGTACATATTTTACTTTCTAATTTTTATATTAAATAATAGTGCTTTCATGTGTTTTAAACAAAGAACTCTGCAAAAAAGCTTTACATTTAAGTGACCTTTGACTTCCTTTCCAGAATATCTTTAAAATTATGATTTTAACTTCTCAACCAAGCATGTAAATATGAGCAACGAGATTTATCTGACAATAATTTTGTAGAGGAAGGAATATTTTATGACAGGCAGGGCAATCATGTGTCACGTCGGATGCACGACACAATGCACTGAATGGTATTGTTACTTACTCTATTTGAGACTAACGAAATATCTTTCTATTGTTGAATCAAAAACTTAATAATAATAAATTGTTCAAGTGAATAAGAATTTATTGAAACTGTCATCCAGCAGCCGCATTTACTTTTACTATTGATTCAAACATGCATGCATTCTATATTTGAGAAAGCACACCGCACTTCAGAAAACCCTCATGAAATCATTTGAATTTGGATGGAGTTGGGACACCGGCCAAGCTATACCAGCGCAATTGACAGTGAATATCAACCTGAAGCAGCTTCAACTGAAGAAACTTCTTAAGTGGCTAATTGGACTTAAATTGCCAGTCAGACTGTGAAAATCAGCACTTAAAATTATTGTTGTCGGCAACTTTTACGTATCGAAGGATTTCTCCAGAACGCATTAACTCTACTTTATGGCCTTGTCCATAACGATCTCCGAAATTCCTTCGAAACTAAAGTCTCGCATTTGTCAACTGCAATCCTCAAAAATATAAATCATTACACTTTTACGACCTGAGGTTGATTGAATAATGTCGATGTCAAGCGATTTGACATGTTGGCGAGTACAATTTTGTGCAGGCATTTGGTAAGCTCCACGAGACAAAAGATTTTCTGGTTCTACAAGTTTTTTCAGCACAGCAAGCAGTGTAGCAATGGCAAGAGATTTTCTTTACGCATTATCGCCTGCACTTTTTCAACAATTTACTTCGTGTTTATAGAAAACGCAACACGGCACACAAGAGAAAGAAAAACTCGTCTTGTTTTAGATGGAGCAAGTGCCGGGTACTTACCACTGAAGAATTTTGCCCAACACTATGCTCATCATTGCGGGGCTCAGCATGAAGGAATGATATTCATATTTTATTTTAATTCATGAGAGTTGCATTCTTAAACGCGACTCTGATTCCCGAACTCCAAAACCCCTTTCTTTTGGCCAAGTTATGTATAAATCGAATTCTTGTGATTTGGGGGAATGGGAAACGTGAATTCAAAGGTTGAGTTTATGAATTCATAATGTGTGCTCATCGGACCATTTCCTTATTCACGTCTTTCTACGTGTGCTGCCTGGAACTGGAAAATGGAATTCTATTCAGCAGAAAGTGGTGCGTCATTTTCTAAGCCCAACACCGCTGCCCTGGGTTTTCGAAGGGCAATTAGGGTTGTCCCTTTGTAATCATTCCCCTAATTTACTCCATGTGCTTGAATAATCCAAATGCACTACAAAAACAGCGGATGCGTTGCAGGATAAGAGTACAAAATTTCGTGTACTTTCTCAAACGCAGCCCAATAGATAAACCAACACGGGGAATTGGAATTCAATCCAAGTACAAATTTAAATGGTGGCTTTTATCGATCAAAAATTTATTCAGTTGAAATTGATATGCGCCAGACTTCTCGCCTTTCGCATTCCGAGTTCGCACTTACAAAACAGGATTTGAGACATTCTTAATAAGACGGCTTGTAGAACATGGAATTTATTACTTGTCGTCCCTTCCTCTTTCTTGTTATTTGCCGTTTGCCCGTAAATTATTCATAAAATCTTGCTAATGCTACCGTGCTCCGAGCATACATGTGATTGTACGTGCTGACCATCCACACCTTAACCTTCACACTGCTTGGATGCTGTCTCGACCACGCACTCAAAATCTTCAACTCGCATTTCGCGTAATCAAATTTTGCTGTAAGTTGATACAGCCTCGCCTGCCTCGCGCTCGCATCGCGTGCATGTATGGAATGAAACAAGTGTGAGACATAATTGATTGAGAGTTTCTAACCGAACGAGTTGACCGACGAATTTGACACGCGTGATCGGCAATTATTAGTGTAGATGTCAATAAACCGACGCGACGCGCTGCATTGATTCCCCTCGTCGATAATTTAGATGGCATTGGCTTTGAATTTCTGCAGCCGTATGCTAGGAGTTCACTTTCTTTGCAATATAGCGTAATCGAGATGTAGAGAGTATTTTTAGTTAATGCAAATAACTTTAGCATTATATTCGGACTGTCGGGCAGCAGTGAAGGAAAAACTAATGCAAAAATGACGTGAAATTTGTTGTAGCTTAGTCCGTGCGGCATACTGTTCTGATAATTACGTGCATATTGTTTACACAAAGTACATTTTACAATAAACTGAATGATTATACTATTTGTGTGCGTTATCTGTGGTTTTCCTCATGGGCTTCCTGTTTGTTGACATTCGAGGAGGCTTAACTATGTAATGCACTTGGTATTAAAGATTCTCATGCGAAGAGGGCGGAATGAATGAGAGCAGGAATAATTGCGCTTCTGTGGCGAACTGGTGAGCTAGGGACCGTTCCGCTCAATTTGAACCAGTGAAATTGAACATGGACGCTGCAATTTTGTCGTGCCAAGATTGCCTCTTTTCGCAGCGTGTGGAAGAACAGCTGAAGGAGTTCTTGGAAAACCTAGAATCCAGTGGGCAGAAAATTGACATCAAGTAAGTCTAGTCTGAGAAGTTGTGCTATACAATCGGCCTGATGGTATTATGCAATATTTCGTTCATTTAAACAGATTACATTTGTACGACCTGAAGCACATCGATCATCACGTCGTAGCAGCAGAGGTTCATCGCTCGAAAGTACAAGTTGTCATAATTTCGAATCACTTCATCGATCGGTTGCGTCATGAAGCAAAGGTGCGAAAGAAGATGTCACCACTCAATAGAGTCTTGCGACCCAAACGTGTAATTGCGGTTCTGGTGCAATTGACGGCAGACGACGTTGCTGAATATCACCAAAGTGGTAAGGCAAATTGGTTATGCATATTGTCAAAAATCAAAATGATTGACACAAATTGTCCTTCAACTCCATACGTTACAGTTTTAGCTCGATTCCACGAATGGCATGTCATTGAGATGAAGTCAGTCACGAAACCTCAACTGGATCAAGAATTTTGTGGGAAAATGTCTGACCAGATTTTGAAGATTTACAATGCCGAATTAAGCAGCACAAGTAATTTTGTTATATTTCCCACCAAAGTGACTAAGGATCAGCCGAAAATGGCAATATTGTTCAAAAAACCCATTGCACCAGAAGAAAATATACGGTTTGAGCTTTCAAAGGGAAGCCAACTTCACGTCATGAATGACATTCAAGTCACAAATCCCTGCTCAGCATTAATCAGAGTTCCAGGTACCAAATGATTCGTGTATAATAATGTCCAATTTCTACCCCAATTTCAGGCAAAGTTTCGTTTTGATTTGCTGATACTACTGCTACATTTTATTCAGATGTACTTTGTACCGACCGTGGTGGGTTAATTGAAATTACTCCCTTCGTGAGCAATCAGAAAATGGGAACCAAGCTCGTCAAGTACGAACACCACACAAAACAAATTGACGAAGATGTCATTGAGCGGATGAGTGAGGCAAGTCGCCCATCCGTTAAAGAGCCGTAGCTTTTTGTGTGGTATTCAATGCTTTTCTCTACGCAGGTATTGCCAGGTTTCCAAAAGTTGCTGGATGATCACATCTCTCAAACTCTCTCTAAAAATTTTCGGTTGTGTGAAGATTTCTCTCTGGATCCTTCGTTGGAATTATTGAACGACACTCTGATATCGAGAGGTGTGAATTCGGAGAAAATGTATATTCGTACTTTGCAGGTCGTTACACGGGTTTTATTTCATTTCCAGAAGATGATTTTCCCACTGTGATGCATATGGCCTGTTATTACGGGCTCGAGTCTACGGTCTGGATTCTGCTTGAGGAGGGCGACGGTCTTGAGCAGTGTTCGGTGAGGAATGACATGAATGAAACCCCGCTAGATATTGCCAACGCGAAAGGTTACGAAGCAACTATTGGACAAATGATTCAAGATTACAAAGAGGTCAATTTCACATGGAAAGCACTCCAGTACGTCAAAGACTTATACGAGCGACACAGTGATGAGATTGAATTGAAAAAAAATGGAATTGAATCACAAGATGAAAGCGACAGCGAGAATGTTGATGCTGAAATGGCAGATGTGGAGGAAAATGGAACAAATGATCAAGATGAAAACAACGATGAAGGGTGTCGTGAACAACCCGACACGATTGAGTTGAACAATACAGAAGATGAGGAAAATAGTAAGAATGTGGGTGAGTGTCAAGAGGTTAGCGAAAATGGTCGGGATGCTGAGGAATTAGAGAATCACAGAAGATCCCAAAGTGAAGATTGTGACGAAGTATTTGCAAATGTTAGGCATATCGAGTACAACATCAGTTCAAATCTAACTGTTCGTGAGAAGCGACTCACGCTAATCCAAGGTCAAATACAGCATGGCGATCTTCTGAACGATTACTTAATGATGGGTCCTCCGCCGCCTCTCCTGGCGAAACCTCAAATACTTACGCCCAATTATTATGACGTTGTTCCAACTGGGCGAGAAGAAAGAATTGTGGCAACAGGAGCTGAGACCGACATGTCTGCGACAAGTAATATCTTGACAAAGAAAATCAGTAACCTTACGATAGACCCGAATGATTATATTTTGGTTCAGCCCCGCGCGAATTCCACTGAAGACGGTTCTAAAGAATCGCCCAGTTATCCTCCTATTGTAAACAACCCTGCTTTTGGAATATCTAAGCCAAGTGCAACATCCAAATCGCAAACAGCTTCAGCCGAAAATAAGCCGCCAGTCCTGCTGGACGCGAGTGATGAAAACTTGATTGAGCTGATGAATAATTTCAAAGACAATGTTTATAGCATGCCACAATTGCAACTTCTGTTCGAGAACTGGAAGTCAAGAAGCGATGTTCAACAAGATATGAAGGAGAGACAAAAGGAACTGAAGAGAATACGTGACGAATATAAGAAGATTCAAGAAACTGCTAAGAAGCCGAAAAAATTAAGTGCGTCGTTAAAATTTTTCCCAGGTCAGCCCAGTACCTTTTCTTTGATACGTAATGTGGAAATCACTAGACATCGTTGTTTTCTTGTAGGACGGAAGAAACCTTCAAATGCTGGATTGACACACGCCAGTACATCGCAATCTCAAGGAGATCATCATGCAAAAGACGGTATGAACTCCAACCAATAAATTAAATCTCATCGTACATGCGACATCTGTGCGACTAGAATTATGCTGATTCTCGGTGTCCTCTGTTTGCAGTTTCAGCACACCTCGCAGGAAATAATTCCTCTCCAATACAAACCGAGGCTACCGATCCGAACAATTCTATCCCAGCACCTGAACCCAACGTAGGAAAACGTGCGCCAATCTCAATTTGGAAGAATCCCCACGATCCAAGATTTTTTACGTCGTACGTTCAACCGACATCTCCTGGCACTCAGCCTGAGTCACCTCCTGTTTCGAATAGTATATGCGATCCACTTGAGGGACCTGAATCCCCACCGCCACCAAGACCAGCAAAGAAGATTTCCACATCAATAGCCCCTGCTCCAGTATGCCTGAGTCCGCCCGCAGTACCATTTCCGAAGAAAGCACCACCACCTCCTCCGCCATTGTCACCAACTCCAAAACTGAGTTTTGTGAATTATACTAGGCATAGCAAAAAGAAGTGAGCAAGGAGAATGACTTGCCCCACCGAGCCAGATTGTACAATATTTAAATATAGCTTGTTATTTAGAATAAAGGAGCAAACATATGCACTTCCAAATGACAAATTAAATCATTTTACGATGTTTCTTATTCATAAGTCATGACACCTCGGTGTAAGTTTCAACCACATTCCATTCTTCGGCTTGATGATTAAGTTCCATTTAATCTCCATTGGAATCTGCGTCTTCTGAGACGGTTCGATAACGAAATTGTGCACCAAATGAGCAATGGCACACTTACTTTCCATAAAAGCAAACCGTCTCGCTGTGAAAAAGCAAAAAACATGCATGAATTCGATTTCGAGCGCTTCAAATACAGACCGTAGTCTGAAGCCTTCTACAATTACTAACCAATGCAACTTCGCGGTCCAGCTCCTGGTAAAGAAGAAATATTTTTGTCATTTGTGTAAATTCCCCCATAGCATAGTATTGTAAATTCTCACCAAATGGCATGTACGTGTATGGACTCCGTTTGGCCATATTCTCCGCATTGAATCGCTCAGGATCAAACTTCATCGGATCCGGATAATATAGCGGGTCGTGATGAATTTGCATAATTGGAATTACCACAACTTTCCCTTTTTCAATGGGCGCAGATCCAGGTACATTATAGTCCGCCAAACATCGCCTTTCAGCACGAGTCGACGGTGGATACTAACGTGAACAATAAAGAACCCATCAAAATCGCAACATGCACGGGCACCCTTGGGCCAGCAATTTTTGCATTACTTACCTTCCGCAGTGTCTCTGTAATCAGAAAACCCGAAAAAATGAGAATAAATTAATGCTTTGAAAAAATCATAAAACAGCGTGCGCAATCACCTGATGTGACCATATTGAGGTACGGAAGATTGTTGATAGTGTCATAATTCAGCCCTTCTTCGGTTTCAGCCGCCTTCGCTAGCTCAGCTGCCAAACGCTCTTGAATTTCCGGACTCACAGCGAGCTCATAAAAAGTGAATTGCATCAGAGTTTCTGCAACCCATATGGGAAAGATGAGACTACAATGCTATCTAACAATATTATTTTATGCTGCATGGAATTCGAAAATAAAAGTACTAATTACCCGCAGTATCAAACCCAGCCAGAAAAAACAGTAGGCTTTGGGCCAAGATCAACTCGTCCGTGAATTCCACCGATGACGCTTTGTAATTTCTAAGTCTAGAAATTTTGTCATCAAACGTATCTTTTTCGTCCTCTTCGTCATTGCCTAACTGACCAGCGCGTGCGTCCAGGAGCAGCTGGAGAAAGTCTGCTCTTCTTGTACCCGTTCTCTTACGATGATCGATAGCCTCCTTTGTGACTTGACCGAAGAATCTAACAGCATTAATATCCAGGAGATGCAATTTACAAAATCTGAACACCGGTGGAAACCAAATTGCGAGGAGCAACTTTATTCCCCCAGCCCGTCGAATTGGTTGGAGAACAAATGTGCCATTTGTGCGAATTTTGAGCTCCTGTCCACAAAATTGTTGCTATCCACTCCAAATGCAGCGGACGCAATCACGTCCATTGTGAAGCGGCCGCAAATGTCACCAATATCAAGCTCTGGTTTTACTTTTGCTTCTTCATGTGCGTATTTGATCATTCTGTCTGCTGATGTCGTGATGATGTGAAATATTTTGCGAATTTTGCCGGTGGTAAAGGCGGGAGACATAGCTGACCTCAAATCCTTCCATTTCTGACCTTCGATGTTGAACAACATTTTGTGAAATAGTGTTGGGTCATCCTCGTTAAGCACCATTCCACGACGGTTGACAAAGTTGTCAAAGTCCTTTACCAGTACATGCTTGATTAAATCCAGGTCCATGAGAAACGCAACAGGGCGTCGATACTCCATATAACCACCGTACTTCATGTCCTGGATTTGAAAGGAGCGTAATTTCTTGTAAATGATCGCATCCAGTTTGTGAATTGGAACGAGAAGGAACAGTCGCTGCCAAATTGAGCCTATGTCGATCGGTCGCACAAATGGCACTCCTCGCAGCAGCCAATAGTTGTCGTTTGAGTGCATATGCCATGTGATGACAAAAATCGACACAATTATTACGACTAATATTTCGAACAGTATCCACAACATTGTAGCCAGTGATGAACTGGATGATACTATTTAATTCCACGGGCACCGCAAACGAACAACTCGATGAGAGTCAATCAGTCAACAAACTAAACTAAAATGCCGGACAGTAGTCCCCAGGCTAGATAGAACCGGCCTGCACTCAGCGCCTTACTCCTTGCTTGCCTTACAAGAGTGCGAGAACGAATGAAATGTTCAAGCTTTATTTTCTTGCTCAAGAACACGAAGAAGCATTGATTTCTGTCTTTGTCGTTTCAGAATGAAAATTATCATATCATGCATGTCTTTCTGAATCCTGTCGTTGCCAAAGTCAGTCCTATGTCAAAACACCAAAACTGACGGAATGAAATATGATCTCGCTTTGACAGTCCATGGGCTTGCATCCCTAGTGCAACGTCATGCAACCTTGGGACTTTTAAACACTCCCTTTTATAAAACTTATCATAGCTTTAATAAGGCTACACAGCCAAAGATTGTGCCTGTGGCACTGTAGGCAGGATCAAAGTCAGTACAGACAAAAATGCATTCATACAATCTCCACTATTTTCTAAATTCTCAGTTTCTTCGTGAAATTTTCAGCCACATTCCATTTCTGGGCTTCATCGCTCCGCAGGTGTCAAACTGAATTGGAATCGTTGTCTTGCTGCAAGGTTCGATCTTGAAATTATGCACTAAGTGAGCCACGGCACATTTTCCCTCGACGATTGCAAATCGCATAGCTGTGAAACCATAAAAAATTATTGATAAAGTATAGCGTCCACGAATCGCTGTTAATATCAGTTAGTGTGAGATCGAATATTATGTTACCGATGCAATTACGTGGTCCGACTCCTGAAAATGAAACATGGGGCAAGTTAATACTATACTAACATACATAGTGAAAATGCCACAGACATATTTGACGTTTGTAAAGAGAATATACTCACCGAAAGGCATGTACGTGTATGGATTCCTATTCT
>JAQIUU010000295.1:0-11677 GCA_034694545.1 Mesaphorura macrochaeta
AGTCAAGAAACAGCCGAAATTTTTATTTTTTTGACTTGTCGTTTATCTCTTTGCTCTATGATAATATTTCTTTCAAAAGCTTTTTCATGCAATGCTCAAACAACGAACCAACTTCCTCCTTTCTATTCAAAGAAAATGCGAACTGATGAAATGCCTGAGGGAAACATAGCCTGAAACTAAAGCAATGCTTAGCGTAGCGCAGGTATAAGCACGAGCAGAGTTACATCTTGTACAACAGAAAGAGAGACTAGACAAGAGAAACCAACTAGAAATAGAAAATGGATGTTACACCAACGGAGCACGACGAAAGGAGATACAAAAGGTATGAAGCATGTTCTCAAGTGTAAAAGTTGGATAGTTGGATACGCAACGCGCAGCACAAAATATTTAACATGAAATTCAATTTTTGGTAAAAGGAAAGATATGGCTCGGAGCTAAGAAATAGAAAACTGTACTGGTTGAATACAGAGCAGAAGGCATGATGGCATGAAGTAGAAATCAAAATCACAGCGAGGAAAATCTTACGGGCCGGCAAGTCAGGAATTGAAAGCAGCACGCGTACATGCTGAGAGCTGACTGAGATGTTGTACTACGACACGATGGAGGATGCAATTACCATTTCGTGAACTTTAGAAATATGCGTATGTAGTGAACGAAGTACAGAAAAAGTGTACAAATATTTAAAACTGTACCAAAAGACGAATAACCTACAAATGAGTCTTTTTTGAATACGCGTGCACACGCATACATTTGTGTCTCCATATTCAACAGTAGGAATTGAAGACGTCTCGAAAAGAAAAGATAGCTGCGACAAAGAAAAGGAGCAGATATATTCTCATTCCCAACAGTGTGAAATGAATGAATAGAGAAAATGTGAGACCCCATGAGAGTACCGCTACTTGAATTCCGAGTAAATCAGTAAATGGCTCAAGCATCAAGCTGCCTCTGCTTATATCAAACCCTCTTTCTGAAAGTGTATTTTCTATTCAAAAAAGGAAAGAAACCTCAACTTTACCGTAATTTTTAAACCGTTGATGTGTAAGCGGCAAGTATTTCGGAAACACGCTGTATTAAGAACTAAGACGCACGGAAGACCGGAAGACCAGCAAGCAAGAAAGTGGTGAAAAGATTACGACAGTTCGAAAGACGAAAAAGAGATGCGAGGTGTAATTTTTTAAAAAAATTCTAAAAATAAATTAGAAAGCTGAAAAAAGAATTTGGAGCTTCGTTTCGTTGTTGGCTGTAAAACGTGTCGGAAGAATTAGCTCTGCGCATGGGATCAGGAAAACCGGAGAGAGAAGTGCGATTTCACTCTTTTCCTCGCAGCAGCCAAGCCAAGTTTTTCTTCTATTTTAAAATCTAAGACAGTTTCGAATATATCAGTTTAAAGTTGGCAACTCATCAAATGTACTACCGAGCAGGGAGCTTAATGCTCCGTGAACAAGATCAGAGAAACTCTGAAACTCCCCTCCGTCTTGTCTCGCCTTCTGCTTTCGTCTTATGTTTTCTTTCTTCCCAAATTGTAAATCAAGACATTTTCAAGGAGTTTTGGAATTCCTTATCCAATTGAAACGTTAATGTATAAACCCGGTTTGTCTTGCACCGTAAAGTGTCCGATTCTGCCAAAAATTCTTATGTGTGTCATGAATAAAGAGTAATGCCTTTTGCCTTTCTTTGAGGAAATACGACCACACGAGGGAAGTGAGCTAAGTCGTCATCCGCCTCATGCTCATAAAATGCACGGCCCCAATAAATGTCTCGAGTTGTTTAAATAAAATAAAAGACACAAGGTTGTTTCCACTTTTTGATATTACGTAGTAAGTGTTTTTACGACTTAAACTGCTTTACGTCGAGCTCACGCATTTTAAAGTACTACACTTGGATGCTGCGTAACTTTGGATTGTGGTGTATGAATTAAATCCTAGAATGAAAGTAGAATAAATCAAAGAAACATTACTTACATGCATCGGCATCGGCCCAAGTTCCGACTCGATTCCAGCTCCACCAGGTGACCCAAGCGATGGTACGTTTGGATGTGGCACTGGCACATTGAGAGACGATGACTGCGGTGGTGATGATGAAATTTTAGTAATCATCGTGCTTCCACCGAACGTAACTCCAGATTTGTCAATATTTTCAATGACGAATTTGCCACTCACATGCCCAGAATCAAGATGAAGAAGTTGAATCAGATCCTGAAGTGTACCGAGTTGTTTAAGTGGTACCGTGACCTCTCCCCCATATATAAAACGAACCAAGAGCAGCATATCATTGTATTTAATGTCAGGCATCAAGATGGTATGATGCAAATCGCTGTTTGGGAAGACGTCCTCGAAAATCTGCAATTTGTTAAGAGCGCACACACTGAAAACTCAAAAGTTCATACAAAAGTACAGAGAAAGTTCGACTTACCGATTTGAGCCATGGACTCGCTGACGCCAAAATCAAACGATGAACCAAGATTTCACCTCCGTCACACACGATCTTAGCATCTGCGCATGCTTCTCCTTGGAACGAATTTCGGACTTCGTCACCAATGACGGTCAGATGCTTGTTGTATTGAAGAAATAACCAAGCTGATCCAGCAGTTGTCGCCATTCTGCACAGAAACAAGCACAAACAAGGGTTAAAGAGTAACGTCAATTTGTAGAAAATTTAATGGCATTATTGTGGTACTAGTGGTACTGGAAGCAATCATGTGAAAGCAAGTAGCGACCGCTTCAGTGCAGCGGCGCTGTTGTCTCGCACTCGCAATGGCTGCCACTTTCCTCCCGAATGCTTTCACATGAGAAGAAAACGAGACCGATTTTCAGATTTCTGGGCATGGACACTCCCAGCCCCTCATGCATTACAATAAATTCATTTTAGACGCACTGCCGTAAGTTTCTAGGGTCCTTACCCGAAAGCTCCTTAGCCCAGGACCCACGAAATGAGCAATTTAGTCGATTAATCCACACACCAACTTACACCAGTTTTTGAAATGCAGGTCACGTTAGATACTTAAAATTTAGTTCGTAGGGCATTAATTAGTTAACTTTCAGTGATTTAAGGCCGGGCTAAGGCACAGATTGGTTTAGAGCAGTACGCAGGAACAGGAAACGTAACCAAAACGAACACGCGTCGCACACTCGGCTTAAAAGGGAACAGGCTAGTTCGAGAACGTACTGACACACGAACCATGTCAATCACCACCCAAGTAAGAAATGAACTCAGCCTGGAAGAAAGACGAATTCGAATGTTGTAAAAGGAACTGAGAGATGAGACCACGCCACTGCACTTTGGGACCTTTTTGTGAGCCTTTTTCAGAAGCCTTCGTGCTACGTTCGTATCACTGCATCATTTCTATGCATTATGCGTAGTTCGTGTGCAAGCGTGTACTTGTGTACATGGAGAGTTGTCCTATTTTCTCTCCCCTTTCCCTTCCAGTTAGTCAGTCCAACATGTCACACAGGGACAGGGCACAAACTGTTGTTGCGTTACTTTGTGAAGGCACGTACGCAACACGATACTTGCATGGCATGGCTGTGCAACTGCGTAGTGGACGATAACGAAAGACCTTTTCTAAGAAAAACAAGCCATAAGGCCATAACTTTACAATTCTTGGACAAGCACAAGGCACACACAAATATCAAAGACCCAAACCCCAGATCTTTACTTTGTGCGATAAAGACGCAGGGGAAAGAATTCACAGTCTACAATTTATGGCCTGACCAGGCCTTTCTGAGACCTTTCTACGCTTGCACATTCTGCTCTCAATGTTGCATGCTTCTGATGCTCACTAGCACTGCTTATTTGTGCATTGTTGAACCAAATGGCCGTGCAACAATGAACCCATTTTTCCAGTGCGTTGTGTGTGTTTTCCAAAAATGTTTTCCAACTCCAACTTCAAAAAATGAGAAAGGGCGCTTCTCCTTTCTTTCTATATGTGTACGCAGCGTGTGTGCATGTGCGATGTTTTCCATACTACTATTCGGCCGGCATTCGGGGAGTTCGGTGCATGCCGCGTGTATTAGAATAGAACCCAACGAGGTCTTGGAACAAGAACCAAGAAAAGATAACATAGCGTCCATGCGGATCAAATTTTTCACACCAGAAACTCGAGCCCAAGAGGCTCTCCTTTCCTTCCGGTATAAATCATGGTAGCATTGGCTTGGACGCCTTTTAATGTGTCAATGTCTGTTCTGCGGCAGAAGAAAGGCAACGCGAAAGTTTGAACCATTTGCCACTTAATTAAACCTAACTTGATTGATCAAAAGAAATCTTGAACATTGCCAGTTTATTGCGTTTATTAATTCGCCACTTTCATTTCATTTCCCCTTGCATGAGGGTTCGGTTCGGTGTGAGACTGGTTGAGTGTGAGAAAGTTCAAATCCGCGGTCGTGGTCCATGAGAAAGCAGATTCCCAGATTTATTTTTAAATTGAACAGTTCCCCTTCCTTTTCCGTTCCATTTACACTGCACTGCATATTGTAGCTACAACGCGCAGATACAGAGCGTATAGGGAGAGAAGAGGGGAAAGATGCAACTTTAACCGACGAACGGTACCTCACAGTAACAAATGATGCGAGATTCCTTCACCGTTTATTGTTGTTTTTCGTATTCTAGCCGTGAGCCCTGTGGGTCCTTTTCCCGAATGCCATATTACGAGCAATGATGTTTTTGCTGGTCTCGCCGCTCAGCCTCTCTTTCTCTCCCCCTCCGATTTTCTATTCATTACACCGTAATAATTGAATTCATAATTTCACTACGAGGTTACATGAGCATCAGTTACATTACGAACGACTCATTTGATCCGGTCATCCTTATTATGCCCGTGATCCCGTCCCGCAAAAGAGGATAGAAGAGGACGGTGAGTTTTCACCCCTTTCCTCCACAGCTCTAGAGACGACCGCTCCTCATAATCATTTTCATGGTTATCATTATTGTTATTTTATTGAGTATGAATTATTTAGTCATTAATAAAAGTTAATTCAGTTGATAAATGGATCCTTTGATTGTTCACGATTGGACTCATCATTTATATTGCTACTGCTATGCTGGTTTGCTTTCTCTCGCCATGTTTTCTGCTCGTGCTGTGTGCGTATTCCAAAATGAGAAACCTGAGCTATGGCGCCTCGACTGGATGCACCAGTCTGAGATTTTGATTGCTGCTCAATTGGATACACACACCAATTTAAATTAAGCTGTTGATTGAAAGAGAAAGCCCAAAATCAAAAGTTATCATTCATCAGCGAGACAAAGCGCCGGGACAAATTAGTGAGAATGGAGTGGTTTGAAATCTGAGGAGCTGAAGAAGCTGAAGGCTTGAATTTCGCGTTACGCGAACCGAACTTATTAGACACTTTTCCATGAAATGGCATGGCACAGGAAAGTGTCGGTCGCTCAAAGAACTTGTGGTGGTGAGCTCAGCATTATCGTGTACTGTCACACGATGTAAATATTTTGCTATCAACTTGGTTGTGTCTCATTGGTTAATTTACCATTAAATTCATTCACGTTCCATTTATGCTTTCCTGGAAATGAAGGTTGGGCGGTGTGTCGGCTCTCGTATTTCACTTTACTAGACTTGCATTACTATGAGTCACGAGCTGCCCTCAATTTCCGTTTAAATCGTCTTTCAACGTTTAAAACTTAAAGACATGAAGCTGCTGTGTGCTGAGTGCTGACTGTGTTCAGCATCCAGTGCACGATACCTCAGACCTGACAATCCCGTCCTATAATATTACGCCCATCTACGGTAGCATATCTAACCATATGCAATAAGCCACCTTTCCTTCATTCCCCAACTAGTTTAATCTACGCAGCTAAAGTACGACAAGACTTGTCTCCACATTCACATCCTACTTCCCAATCTTCCCAAGTCCCAAGCATCAGCAAGCACACGAGTTTTACTCATGACCTTGTCCTGGTCTTGTTTTATGCAAAGTAAGACATATCATCCTCACTCATCAGTATAATAATTTTCCCTGTAGCGATCGACTAACTGGTCCATCAGCCCAGGCAAGAAACAAGTACTAGTAGACTAGTAGTTGCCGCTCCTCGTATTGCTTAGTTGCTTCCTTTCTACTGAAGACTTGAATCTAAAGTCTAAAATTTCTACCACAAACCAACCAACCCTCAATAAATCTAGAATGGTGACACAATTCTCAGCAACAAGCATTCTATGAGCGGTTGTGTGCGAGGAAAGAATCGTGCTCGTGCAAGAGTACAAGGTTGTTTGAGAAGCAACAAAAAATCTTTCAGTCACTTCACCATTCCAACACTCCAGCCATTGTAATGCAATGCAGCACATTTAAGAATTTTTATTAAGAATCATATTTTCTTAATCCTTTTCTTTCCTTGAGTATACTCACACGTTCTGCACATGCAGGCACATACACCCATTCATACATATGTACCGTGGGCTCATACATACATGCATGTGTTTGATGATATCATTCATCTTAGCCGAGCTGGGCATAGCATGGCTATGGACTCCTACCGTCCTACCTATACTGTACATACATGGCCCAGCACTAGCAGCTCGCACTCTCTCCCTTTTGTTCTTCAATGATAGCAATATCATCAACTCATTATTATTGTTATTGTAATTGCAAAAAATTTATATGCCGTGAATTCCCATTCGCATTCCCATTCGCATTCCCATCCGCGCACACAATTCACCATGAGCCAGATATACAGAATGTGATTGCATGGTGAGATTTCCTAGCCTCTCACTCTCCTTGCCTTGCCCTTTCTTTTTATTCCTACCTGGTTGCATTGCATTAGGAGCTAAATTATATTTAACTAACTTGCACTCTTGTTGCTGCTTTTGCTTTTCTCATGTTACTCAGCCAGACTACGTTTCTACGATGAGCTATATCGCATGAGGCATGAGGTATACTGGGCAAGGGGTACGAGTCTCATTGCAAAACTCGCCTTCACATTCACACTCGCACTTTTTTTACATCAAGTATTTTTTATATTGTTGAGCCTGCTGATCTTCTGCACGTCTAACGAGTAGCGAGCTTGATACCAAATAACAACAAAAACATGCTTGCTTTGATGAATACTTACTACCACGCGCTGCTTTGGCTCTGCTCGTAGTGAATTGGACTTTTGTCCTACTTTTTCCTCGTAATATTATATTTATATACATCGTACATCGCATCTCAGCTTGGCTTGAAGTCCCTTGCATTGCCTTGCTTTTTTGCATCCCCGTTTACTCTACGCCTATTTGCCATTTTCATAAGCATAAGCCTACATGAACTACCTCGAGTACTTCCCCATGCAAGAATGGCAACAATAATCATAAAATATTAACTACAAGTACAAGGCAATGGCAAGACAAGGCGAGGCAACAATAGAATACAAGTCCTTTCATAATACGTAACAGTAATAATAATATGACTGTGGGCTACGGGCTACGATTGCGAATTTGAAGGAAAACACTGCGTCATAAAAAAGTGAATGTAAAAATATTTTAGAAAAGCAAATCTTGTCTTGTACTACCTTCACTTTACTGACTGCAGCTTTAACTTTAGTGTTTTGCCATTTTATCGCGTAATCATAATAAATTATAAATCCCTTGCTTCACCTTGCGCGCTATTTGCCTTCGCCTTGCCTTGTCATCGTGCAATAAGAAAACCTTAGAAGTTGCTAGCTGACAACTAAACTACAATCTTAAAAGGATTTCTTTAATTAAAGTGGCCTTTTCGACTCAATTCTGCAATGTTATTTCCTTATGAGCTATGTTGAATGCATGGTGCATTTATGCCTTTTCTTGTGAAAGAAAACCTTGTATTCTTGTCTCATGCACTCGTAGGCCAAAATCACAATCGCATTCGTTATCAATAGCCAAATTCAAATTGAGGGTACATAGATTAATGTATGCAAATACAAAGGTCCTCTGATCTCATCCAGTCCGAAATGCGAAACATGTGTGTGAAAGAAAGTTACGTCCATGGATGGACGGACCGTGGGCCGTGGACCGTGGGATGTGAAGGTATGCGAGATGCGAGCATTGCGCAACAGCATGAATAATAGGAAATAGGAGGGTGAATATGAGACTCTCGGGACCAACCTGTTGAATTCTCCTAGATACCCGCAGTTGTTGTCGCTGTTGTAGTACTTGTTGCTGCTCTCTCCTTCACCGAGTTCTTCCTCTTGTTCTTCGACTCCAAGTCGTGAAGCAGCAACAGGAGAAGTGTAGTACGAGTTACTTGCCCCAAGTCCAACCCCACCGCCAAAACTGAACCCGAATCCTCCACCAAGTTGTTGCCCGTCTTCTTCGTACTCGTATTCAACAGGAGCAGCGACTACCCGCTTCTGTGGTTTCCTTTTGCCCTTCACTTTGCCTACTTTTATGGAACGTCCCGGCACAGAAAATTATGAATTAAATTAAACGCGAAACGATCGTCAACGAGTTGAGTGAAAACGTTAACACATGACCACTTCGGAAATTATTGCTATCTCATTACGATGTAAATTAAGGCACACGTTGTCCGTACAAGAGCTGAGTGAAATTGAAAGACTGCTCCGTCCTCGAGAGAAATCAGAGAGCGAATGGAAAATGGAAGACTTTACACAACGAGAAATTACTGCTTTGAATTTCAAGTTTCAAGGCTTGGTTTCACACACGCCACGCCAGCCACCCTTCTCCTTGAGCTTGCTGCACCTGCGAGCGAGTTGAGCCTGCCTAGTGTGCCTAGCCTGGCTGTATTACTTTTCACCCTGGGTTTAAGTTGTTCAGGTTGCAAAAGAGAAAGACGAACTATTTCAGTGGAAGTAGGGACTCTGTCTCCAACTCGATTCTCTCCAATCCCATCGCGTTAAAATTTTCCTCACAACCACCACCACCGCCAACCCATCGTTGTTGGTGAAGTGGAGGTGCGGATGCTCTCCTCTCCTTTTGCCATGCCTTGCGCCTATACGCAGGAGGAGAACCTTCACAGCCTCTGCTGTACCTTCTCTTTTTACATGCAAACGCTCGTGGTACTTGTCTCTTTTACTTGACTGTTTACTCACACTCACACATTTCTGTCGCTTTTCCCCTGCGATTCGAAAATTTCAATACACACGTAAGTACGCAGCATTGGCTGGGCTGGGGGTACACAGACGAGCACATGGAGTTGCATTGGAATGGGCTGACTGACATAGATACGATGTGCTCGTGCATGGAAGCTGGGATTGTGAAAGAAGTTGGAGCTAGAGTTAGCTAATGCTCACGCTAATGGTGGTGGTACTTTTCATATAATTCCTTCACATGGTGGTTTGTTGGTGACGGTGGTAGCTTGAATTCTATGCTAAAATGTTGGCTGAACAATTCGCAGCACTCAGCGAAGAGTGAAGAGAGTGGGAGAATGTACAGAACAGACATACTAATACCAACACACAAGGCACAAGATCATTCAAGAGAGAGTAAGAGAGTTGGACTGCCATACTTTTGCTTTTGCCTTGACTGTGCTGATATTCTTCTGAATGTTCATTTTTTGCGCCTACAGTTTACCAACTTGGACTCAAGATTTAGCATCAGCGAAATGTGCCTTGGCTAATTCTACTGACGATGACGAAATATTATACTTTAGTGAATCCTCACTGTGCGTGCATTGTGCAAAGAGATTTATGCGCTTGTCTTTGCTTACTTTGCTTCCTCTCGCATGCCGAGTACCGATGCTTGTCCAAAATGAAAGAAATGAGTTTCACTTCGAGACTCTGATACAGGGTAAAATTCATGGGCAGAGTCGCTAAACGGTAAGGCTGGGATTGATCTCGATTCTTGTAGGACTCTTCATCTGAAAATTCTAAAGCATGCTCATACGAAAGTGAGACCTTCACTCTAACATTGCAAGTATAAATGGCTCGTAGTTTGCCTGGCCGAATTAGTTGTAGACTTGATTTAGTAAGAAATTAAATGCAATTTAAGACCAAAATAGGGAAAACTTTTATTTTGTATACAACACTTTTGTATTTGTATTTATTTCAGCAACTTGCGGCAGGAACTGGTAGTAAGTAATACTAACTTAAGACTTAAACATTAATGTAGAAAGTCTGTGTCAGTTGATTCGTAATACATGATGATGAGCCAAGAGAGCAAACAGCATGGCAAGGGAAATGAACACGAAATATGCATACAATGGTACAGTCAGTCAGTCACTCATTTTTCCTTTTGAGTGGCAATTTCTCCTGCGACACGCAATCGCATTCTGCAATCGTACATAAACACGTGGAGCATAAAGCATGAAGTTAAACATCCCATCATTCGGAATGGGCAAAGGCAAAAAGGAAAAGATGTCTCGCCCAAAGATTTTCACATCGGAAAGCTTTTCAAGTTTCTCTCTCAGCGACTCAGCGTTCATGCTAAATGCTAAGTATGCAAAGCCAGATTATAAATGTGTGGTTGTTTGTACTGTACAGCAATGAGCATTGAACTGTACACGATACACGAAGCGTTTCAAGCTTTTATGCGCGATGAGATGAGCATGTTGAGCACAACTATAGCATGTAAAGAATCACAGGATGTCTCTTCTTCCAAAATGATAATACGAATACCAATACGACATGGCAAGAGCAAGTAAATATTATTATCCATCTATCCAAAGTACTCTTGGAGTTTCTTGGTGTTTTCCTTTTGTACCATTTCGAAAGAAGATGATAATAATTTTCTCAGAATCTTTACTCACAGGCGTAACGTAGCCGACTCTAGCTGAGTAGTAAGTTGAGTAAGCTGAGTGCAAAGTACAAGAAGAATCATCCTGGCCGGTCTGCGCATCCTGCGTGCTATGTTATGTACATTGTTATTCACTCAGCTCAGTTCACAGCCGACGAGCCCAGCCAGCAAGCCAGCCGCACTTGACTGCTTTGTACATGTTTTGAATGTGTGGGGAAATTTTTGTGAAAATAAAGAGAGAGTACGACCACCACCACATGCGTTGCATGAAAGTAATGAATACCACCACGGCCACAATCAGCAACAACAGCAACAGAAAAGCAGCAACATGTTTATCGCAATCACGGCGTGGCCAAAGCTGGCTGGCATGAGCATGAACTCTTTACACAGCAGCATCGCAGTGAGTGTATGAATATTTTCAAAAGGGAAAATTATAATAGAGAATAGACTGATTGTGGTTTTCGTGGATGTTGAAGGAAAAGAAGAAATTTACAATTCATATTTACTAACACTGAATACTGGCACTGCTTAAACTGTGTGTGAGTAACTGGGAACTTACCACTCTGCGATGCTTGATAATTCAGGCAGTATTCATGGACACATGCTAATTCCAATTTCATGAGCCCTGAGCCGAGTAGAGCCCGTGAAAAAGTCAGAGCACAGTAGTTTGCTGCGTCTGCGTCGCAATTGTAATTGTAATTCTAGTCGACGGACGAGTGTGAGTACCCGACGAACAAGAACATGGGTACAAGAGTGCAAGCTGATAAGCAGCCCCGCACTTTCGGCTATGGGCTCAGCGTTTAGCGTTGCATTGCATGAAATGTAAACTTTAAAATGTTTCCACTGATAACAAAGTTCAATGCGAACACAACGCAGAAGCAGCAATCCGAAGAACCCAACATCATTATTATGATGAGCTCCATAACCATAAAGCATACACCATTACCTCGTCGGGCTTGCGCTGGCGTGCATGATGCTATAATATTAGTTATTATTATGTTACTAGCTTCATTAAGTGGCTTAGCTTTT
>JAQIUU010000296.1:0-11663 GCA_034694545.1 Mesaphorura macrochaeta
TTTCGATGTAAAGGCCAAAAAACACATCGATAAAAGCAATAAGGACTTATTTATTTTGCACAAAGTGCAGTGCGATCGGGAAAGGTTTCCAATTGCTTTTCCAGGACACGTTTACATGAAAACATCAAAAAAACCGCAGAGTATAGCAGCAATATATACTCAAGAGTCACGACATTTGCAGTTCTATACATTAATGTTTCGGGAAGGTAAAAGCCGATATTTTGTAATTTCTCAGCAATCAGAAAAAATCCAGTTTGGCAATGTCATCTAACCGTCATTCATAAATAAAAAAATGCTACTCCAGTCAACACGCAAGAAATTTTTTCAGTCTCAATCCAAAAACCCTTCGATGCAATAACAGAAAAGAAAAGCCTTTTAAAGTAGTTTCATAAATATGAATGAGACAGACGAAAACGAGTCTATAACTAACTGTCGCTGCCCCGCCTGGGTACCCACACGGTTCGCACTCACAGGAAACCATTTACCTTAAGCGAAGTGCGATGCAATATTTGTAGAAACTGCAAGAAAAACGAGACTTTAATGCCGGTGGTGATAAAGTCCAGTTTGCGAGTGCAAAAATGACGTGAAGCGAAGTTCGTGTAGCGGGTTGCATGCAGCTTCGTTATTATCATGTGGTCAAACCATGCCATCATTACTTTAACTGGCCATTTATTGTGGCACAATAGGACAAGCATAAACCATCTAACCAACCAGTCAGGCTTGGAGGTAGCTTATCGGATAGATGGTTGATGGGATAATATATTGTTGGCTGGCCGGCTAGTTAGTAAACCACTCATTCTTATATTCATACGTACATCTGTTTGTCATACGTGTATAACGACTGCGAATCAAAGTCCACTACTATTATGTGATTCCGATGGGTTTCAGTTATCCAACGTTGCATGCAGTCATGCCAAGCTCACTAAGCTACTCAGTTTTATTTTTTTTACCTGTTCACCTTGACAAAGTTTATCATATTATAAGCTGGTAGCTGGAGTTTAGTAATATTTAATTAACATCGTGAGCCCAGCAACAGCAACCATTTTCGTATATTTTATACAAAAACAAGTTACCCTATGCTCTGTACTTCGTGTCAGCCGTTGCGGCTGCTGATATGATATTCCCGCTGCAAGCTCCAGCCGCATGATTACGAAATCAAGTTCATCAGATCAGGTTCCAGCAAAAACAATAAATATTTGGTTCTCAGTAGCCTAACCATCAATTTTGGTAAAAAACACAACTTGCTGGAGCTGGAACTCCTGACGCTTGCTACTACCTTTTTTAATTGTACTCGGTGAGGGGACAAGAACAAGACACTCCATTAATTAAACATGGAGACGATGGAGATTCCACAATTCGTCTCAATATGCTTGATTGGGCGAAGACCTGCATACATAATTACCCATTGGAGTATTTTATATTTCGAAAATTACAAAAATGACACGCGATGCTTAATTGCATGTTCGTATTAATTCAGCAATTAACCACTTGAGTACTGAGTTTATTGGAGTCCTCTCATCCTGTTCCCCGCAAGCAGACTGAGCAGGCCCATTCGAGTAAGTATCAATATAATTGAAGATCAACTATGACCGGAGAGTTAAGAAATCACAAACACGAAGACAAGGAGGGAATTCATGAGACTGATAAGGTGACCTATATATTTCCAACCCGACGGCCAATCAACGATTGAGCATGTTCGTCTTCCTCTTTTGGATGCCCACATAAACAAAATACCAAAGTCATTAGATTTCTATGCTTCAATAAAGTTACTTCGAGGAAAGGTTAGGACTCTTATCTCATCCTCTCGTCCTGTGTCACCGCATAACCAATTTAGACAAATAACTTGGTCATATAGCAGAACACGACTATATTTTATGTGCAGAGGAATTTACTACAGCATGAAAGATACTTTATGTAATAACATTACACCGCCGAGCAGACACTAATTAATCGCTGGTTATTGCCTTCTACTGCGAAGAATTGGCGAAGATAAACGCCTCTCATATGTGCAGAAGAATTTAAGACATTTGCTTGCATCATTCACATCAATAACAACCACGCAGCCAGGCAGGGTGCTACAAATATGTGCTTCTGCATGCTAATTTGCTAATGCCAATGATCATACCTCAAATTCATGCTCAATGCTCATGTCCTGGTGAAGTTGATTTTTGCCCTCACTCTCGTCATTCATCCAGTCGCGTCGACGCTCGACTATATTCACTATTATCCTTTTTTTACGTGTAAGCCTATAACCTTTGCCCATGTAACAACGAGATCATGTGTTTAGGACCTATGACAAACGCTTACATACTGAGCGAGCCACAGCTTGTGGTCACCTTATCAAATAAAACATGAATGATATTGCAATATATATATACAAATGCATATATTCGAATGAAGGAAACTGAAGAATTGCTAACCACGTACAACGTAACCCGCACTGCAAAAGCGTCTAATTCCCTCCCGGACGGGGCAAATTGAAAAACATCTTTCCTCGTGCCCTTAGATTTAACCTTTACAAACAGGAAAAACAGAAGACGCGACAGGCTCAATTGTTTGTCGAATGATTTGCACGAGGCATATATCGTTATTTCCTGCACAAGCTACTGTGATCGAACGGCCGATATTTGGGGCAACTTGGACTCGAATTGAAATCATGCGCATTGAAAACATGTAAAATATTCCTACAGGACAAGATATCCGTTCCTTTTGTCCCGGATTAAAATGCCGAACTCAGACTATCAAAACAAGCATCTTCAAATGCGCTAAGTGCTGACCTTGACATGAACAATTGGAACAGGAGCATCAAAGCAAAAATTAAACTGACAAAATGAAAGGTGATGATTCTATGATTCTAACCTGTAAAATACACCTGGACCGCATATTCTGCGTGTCTGCGTAGATGATAAGATTTGCCTTGAGTCGGCAATTCTACGTGAACCTACGTCACATCCTGAAGTTGAGACACACTGAAACTTGCCACATGCAGCAGATACGCTCCGAGGCAGTTAACTTTTGCTGGTTTGTGGTAGATCTAACAAGAAAAATTGCCCGCGGTTCTCATTCCTGCCGTTTCCCTCGAATCGATTAATAGAAGCTGAGAACCCAATTCATTAAAGTACGCCCGATTGAATTTTCCCCGAGAGGATTATAAATAAATTTTCCTAGTTAGTAATCCTGCAAGAAGGTTGTGGTTTAATTGGCCAGATTGAGTATGAACAACATTTACAACATCGGCATCCCATCTCTTGTCACAAAAGTATGACGCTCGAAAAAAACGTCCTGGTGACCTTTAAACAGGCTCGAGTAATGTTTTGGTGCTGCGTGTACTGTGATGATGCGAGCATTTGCCGACGCCATTCGTCTTTCCAACCACACGCACACGCTCGACAATTCCTGTCGTCTCACGGCATGTCTTTCCAGTTTCCATCCCCGTAAATGAGAAACTGATGTGAAATGTTTTTCACATGCTCTGGTGACCTTGTATGTCCCAATTTTGCTTCACCTTTCAAAGTTTGTGGTACCAAGTTGAGTTGGTAGAAAATGAATGCTTATAAGAAGTGTGAAGGAATGAAAGGAAAATGAGAGAAAACAAGGTGGAACCCGTGGAGCCATTGAATAATGCATTTTTAGAGGAAAGAATTTAAAGTTGGAGCCTGTGGCACAGATTATACGAGATGTATGCAAGTATGCATGAGCGTGGGTCCTGCAGACGCCAAATCTCTGGAATATTTCAACTTAACCTTCACAACTTCTATTACGTTTGCATTTTGAAACATTATTACGACCAAAACAATGGATTACTATTTGATATAAGCACGCAAGCGAGTAGGAACACCCAAAGGAAATTGGTTCTAGGTCTCTCTAGAATAGAACCTAGAACGATGGTGAAATGTTGCCGGCCATGGCTAGATTCGTGCACGTACTGGGGTAGAAGGCAAAGCGGAGAAGAGCCAGGAGATGTTCCCACTTCGCAGGCAGTAGGCCAATATCGATTTTCCACGTTTAAGACGGAGAATTTTGTACAAAACAAGCACGGAGAAAGTAGCGTAAACGGTAGAGTATTTGACGTAGGCTCAGTACGAAAGGAAAGTATGTTTCTCATTCGCTCAATGTGAGTTACATTCGCCTGCGTACACGATAATCTGCTTAACCTAGAAAAGCAGCAACTCTTTCTCAACATGTAACCTTTTGTGTCACAAACACAAGCTCGGCTCAACGAAATCAATCTTACAATGGAATGGAATGAAAATCGAATTTTAGAAAAATCTCCTTTCATTCGACTACTGCGTAATGTACGGCAGCGGACAGCAGTATGGTATACTACACAATAGTGTCGCTATTCCCTGGTTAGCGGTTCGTGCGTTCGTTAGCTAACCTCTGGTAACGGAATATGTCGTACAAGGTGGTACAAGTACGCAGTAATTTGAGACACAAGTACAACAAATGCAGAAGTGAAGAGCTTACAAGAGACGCGCTTAATTATTGTTTGTAGTGGCATCCGATTCCAAGTACCATTCGGCCTTTTAACCGTTCACATGCTCTGAGAGCTTTCTCCCGTTCTGACAAATTAATTTGATACAATCTGCGTAAATACTCGGCCAAATGAAGCACGAGCTCTTCAAACAGATGCAGCATTACTCGATGATCAACCTTCAATGGAAGGGATTACGCAAGGTCAAGATTTAGCGCGACAAATTGAGAGTCTATTGCCCGGGTACAAATCAGTCATGTCTGCACGGCAGTTTTCCTCTTGACTTTATTTTTAAACCTGAAGTGTAAACATAAGATTGCCTTTCCTCGCAAAATCCAGGGTAAGATTCTATGCCGAGTTCCTTCTGACTTCACATCGTCAGAAGGAAGCCCGATAAATGAAAAGCTGCTTTGGAACTTTTGAATCAGCGTAGTTGTGCAGCAGTTAACGAACTCACCACGAATGTGCGCGTCAGTACCTTAAAATAAGTTTAAATAAGCCAACTAAATTCGAAGAGAAGAAAGTATTTCTATTTTGCAACTCATTCAATTGACACGGCACACGGCAGTTCAGCTGAATCGTGAATATTTCGAAGAGTTCGGCTCAGCAGCTTGCGTAGCATTCTCTGAGGATAACGAGCTCAACTCAGTGAACCCAAATAATTGGAATGCTTATTTGAAACAAAATACGGACAGAAGATTACAATCCGTCTAGTCAGTCAGAAAGTGTGAATTAAGATTCGATTCACAGATTCATGATCATTATTCGCGTACAATCCTTCTATCCAATAAAAAACCATTGTACTTTTCGTTGTTGGACTGCCCAGAACGTTTTTTCTAGCATACGTGATTGAATGTTGGCATCAAGGTTACGAATCAGAAGCTGAAACTCTGTACATGTACACCGAGTAATGGAGTTACCGTCTGCGTACAAGATTCGAAAACCATACAAAAGTTAGAGCCTCTTAGAATTTAGAATTGGCGACGGCATATTCACGATATTTAGCATATGAAAGGAACTTGCGCATTCATCAATTGGTTAGCGTTTGAAATTCAAAACTGCTACTTATGCTGCACGCCGCAATTAGAATTCAGTGGTCGTCAGTTACTTTTAGTTGCAAAGATGTTATATTGAATACTGCAATTGCAATGAGAAGTCATTAATCAATCTCTATCAGAGCAATTCAACTAAATGTAACTAGATACTCAACACCGCAACCAATATCACTCTCAAGACAAAACCTCACATTAAATGTGATTAAGCCTCAAGCCGAAGCGTCCAACCCGTAACAGGGAACAATCTGAACTCACTTAGCCCAGGCTAACCGCTTCACATGCCAAATGTCTATTTAATTGTTTGGAGGACGAGTCCAGGTGATAGAAGTGACTTAATTAGCAAGCTCATTTCAAACAGGCTGACTGAGATTAGACTCTGAGAATAAGGTTCCCCATGGGCATTACTCGTTTTCCCTCAAGCCCGATGAAAGTTTTGTACATTTCCATTATATTCGTCAATTCACGGCGTGATTAGATTTCTGCTTACATTTTGTTTTTGTATTCCAGCATTTTATTGCACTGGTATGATCCTAACCCTAAAACACACTAACACTACAGAAACATAGCGCGAATGACGACGTCAGCAGAACAAACAATTTGTGGCCTGAACCTGCTATGCCAGCTCAAACATGACTTAATGGTCTTGAATTCAATTATCATGGACAACATTCAACATATGTGTACACTCACTGCAATCTGCAAGAGACTTTGAGCTTGAGAGAACTCTAAAAGGCTTTAATAGTATCATTTTGCGAATTATGCCCTTCAGTAAAAGAGAATGAGCCATAATATGTGTGGTAACCTTGAGACAGAGACTCGACTACATTGTACAACATTCTGCTGCAGAATACTAAGCAGACTTGGGAACATTCACTGCCGTAATTACCGGTGAGTGACGGCATTATCTGCAGTAGCCAGTAAGCGTGATGTAAAAATTCGCAACAATGAAATGAGAATAGAATGAGAAAAAGCATGTCATGCAGTGATGTAGTGCTCAGCTCAGTCAGTGCTGTGTTGATGGTGAGAATGAGAAGACTGCCTGAAGGATTTAATGGGTTACTGCATCTTGAAGTTCAAGTTGACTATTGGTGTAGGTAAGGGAGGAACAAGCAGTGACGCCGCGCAGACAGTGACTTTTACTTGAATTTAACTCCTGCTCTCAAAATATTATGCACACTTTTATGTGAGTCTTTTTATGAGCTCGACAAACTACTGTATTCCTGGTACAGCCAACGGCGCGGCTGCTGCTGCGGCGTCTCATATTTCATAAAGTAAATCTCCCCATGAAAGACGCCAGACAGCTCAAATTTTATGTCGCTCATAATTGCACAAAGGGTTTGACGTTTGCAATGAAAGCAGAAACTTGGCTTAACTTTAATGATGTGCCGGAGTAATTTTCCCTTTAATGTGGTTCGTAACAGTATGCCACGCCAAACGTTACTACTACAAATTACTCATACCACGGAATTATTTTTCACGATGAGCGCAAACGCGGGCGACGCCGGAGTACGCGAATATTCTGGAACAATGCATATAAACACTGACCTATGCTCACGTTACGTGGTACTCCTTTCGTGAGACATGCGAGAATTAAGAATGCTTCATGTCATGCTAACAACGGCAATGAGCCGAAATGACAGTCTAATTGCGACAGTGTTTACAAAGTTTGTAAAATGAAGTGTGTGCGTAAGACGTGCAATTGTTACAATAATTACCTGATGGGCAAGTGTTCATATTCTGTGTTGTAAGGGTAGTCCAAGTAAAATCTTTGTTCCATCTCCATTTTGCAAGACAATTGAATTCGCACAGCGAACAAATATTCTTCCCAGAAAAATAAGAATAAAAATATACGTGTTCTCTGTTTGACTAAAATATCGATTTAGCCTTTATCACAAGTCTCAATGGTAGTACGCGTGAGTCCAGGTTGATGGGTGATGGGTCGTCTCAACTAACTTAGCGTCAGCACCAAAATTACACGTTGGAGTTTCAATTCGTTTGATTGTGTTTCACGCTTTCTCGGTATTTGGTTTGGATTTGAGCTGTGTGAAAAAAGTCTTCACAAGTCTTTACTTTTTGTCTCGATGATGAAAACTCAAGCTCATGTTTGTTATGATTGGTTTTGTTGTGGCTTCGTAGTAATTAGAACAAAACAAGTCCATGTTGTATTTTGTATTGTATACTGAATTCAATTTGGATAGATCGATTGAATGAATGTGAGACAATTGTACAACTTTCTTCTTACTACTTGGCTGTTCAGGTTCCGTGTGATTCAAGTTTGAGACGATTGTTTTGTAATGCGTTGCGTGAAGCGTACGCTGCCCGGTCTTCGTACCACGTACGCTGCCTCGTACGTGCACAGATGATTGAGGCGCAAAAGAGACGCTTACTACAAAATCAAGTCTGACTCGGATTGTCGTCCGATTTTTCTCACGCTAATCGCGCTTTAGCACCAGACGTTGGTGACTGACCAATTTCAAGTGTTGGTAATTTAAAAAGCACCAGAAAAATTCCACAAACTGTGATGATATAGAAATAGAATCTCGATAGGAAAATATACACAACTTTATTCTTCTAACGGCGAAGGTCAACTACTAACTGCGAAACCAAGTTGAGGCAACTTGAGCAAAAAATATTCTCTGCTCAACTCGACGCTTATCACGTACGAAACGAACGAACGTATGATGTGTATCTACAGTACGCGGGTGTAAGATCAGCTCCCACCGTGTGCTCTACTGTACCATAAGCGAATCGCTAAACACTCTGCTGGTCGAGCTCTAGCAATGGAAATACTGCTGGCTTCGCTTGGCGTACTGTATTTCTACAAACGATTCTAATATTTCGCGTAACCCAAGAAGACTCGACTCTACGCTCACAAAACTATTGTACTAGTATTTGCCCGTCCTCTCGCCGCTCTCCTGCTCTTGCTCTTGCTGTCCCTAACGTATCAACTTCTATAATAGCATTTTAATGTACGTATTTACTACCATTATACGTGCGACTACACGAAGAGCCAGCCAGCCAAGAATGAGAGAGTGTATCTGTGTATCGGTATGCAGACTTTTTGCAACTTTACTATCCATCATCATCCATTATAACCAACTAAGAGCATTCGAATTACAATATGTAGATTTTGCACTTGAAACGGGATGAGACGACGGGACAGACACAGTTGAGTATGTATATCTCCGAGAGTAAGACCTGCCTACTCATCAGGAATTAATACAACAGGGTGCTTCTTCCCTTTACATTTCCCGTACTCTCCCTGTGGAAGAGCAAGGAGGCGAGTACATGCAATTAGGGTTGGTGGAGTTTAGTTTAGCTTTCAGTGTTCATCATATGTTATGTATAACATCGTACTCACGGGATTCGTATAGCACGGCAAAGGGATGTCCATGAAAAACTTATTATGCTACCACCTTGATATTGTAATCATAATAAAAATGGCAAACTGAATTTAAAGTATGAACGGACGGACGAGTCTGCTCTATCCGCTACCACTGTCCTGATGCGCCTGCTCTCCTGCTCTTCCAAGTCTCATGCTCATTTCCCACAGTGCAGTGTGCGCATTGCTTTTATAATCTTTAGACTTGTTTTCTGCAAGTTTTGACGTCTTTTGAGAATCCCATCGTCTCACGTCTGCACTTGGTTTAGTAATAACCTTTGACTGCTGTATATGATTATCATTAAACTTTGTTTTGAAGATGAACATCATACACGTACCATGAGCCATGAGCCATGAGCATCCAGACGAGCTTCTGTCTCACTCAGACAAAAACAGGATACATACATACATACGCACAGGCAGCAATTTCTGATGCTCAGATGTTAAGTCGGTCTCGTCGGTCTGGAAGTTAGAATTTTCGGTCCACATCATTTGTGAGATTAATAGCCGTAATTGGACTTTCTTGAGGCTGTCCGGAATACACCTTTCATTTGTCACGCAAAAAACAGACGGCACGCTACATAGGCTGCAAAAAACTATGACTTGTCAAGTGAAAGTGAAATCACAGTCATAAAACTGGCTGGAGCAATGACCACGAAACCAAAAGTACCAAATCATCCCAGGCTTTATGCATTTTGTTTATCGCTCATAACATGACGGAATGGTGTTAAATGCGAAATAAAATGCACACTCCTTTCAGTTTATGCAGAAATAAAGAAGATCGTAACCACGACCGTACGACCGTTCTTATTTGACCACATAATATTATTTACGATGTAGTAACTTTGCCATTCCAACTTCCCACCGGATAATAATATTCACTACTCCGTCTTCGGCTGTGGCTCAACAGTTAACAGTCAAGTCAAAACCGCCTGCAGTAGCAGTACACAAGCATGCAATTTGCCGATGCTGATCCGCAAAACATGCATTTCATGTCCAAACTGAGACACTTGGTTGAGCTGGTGAGTATTATTAGTATTAAAGACGTGAGGTTCCACCCAAAATGACTTTGTCTCAAATTGGTAGATAGTAGCCACCTTTCACTTGAGAGTTTTTGCGCATTCAGTGAGCACAACAATAAGTTTGTTGTCCCAGGACAGTATTTGCACATACATTGTAATACAATAGAGTTGTGCATAGAGTCTAGGGTAGCACCATGCAACAACGCTCTATGCTGTGCAGACGCAGACTGCAGACAGAAGACATAGTAATACAACCATTGCAAAAACACAAAGTTGAGTGTGGGCCAACTTTTCGTGAAGGCGTAGCAAAGACTTTGCCTTGAGTCGCAATAGCGTCAAAAGAGGAACCAATGTGGTAAAATGCCACAACCATGACCATAGCTTTGGCTTTGGCCTGTTCGTGATGCAATGCAGTCAAATGGAAGTACAAGGTTTGCCTGAGTCTGAATACTTCATGACTTTGATATCTACAAATAAACGACCTTTTAACCTTGACACAAAATAGCTCCCGTATGGGCCACGCCACATCTGTGCACTATGAGGTACACTTCGATCAAGCATATGACGAATTTAATCCGCAACAAATGAATTGTGTATTTTGTTTGTGCAAGTCGGGTTGAACACTTTTGGAAAAGTGTACCGATTCTAGAGAATAAGAGAATATCAATTGCTTTGCCCATTATTGGCAAGATACAAAGCTTGACTTCGATTGTTTTTGCGTTTGTTTTGGTGAAGTGCCGGGTAGTGTTTGTGGGCTCAGTGATCACTGATCATCATACACATGGGTGCGAGTGCGAGTCAAGCTGTGAGCGCAGTCATAAAACGTTGGCTCTACTCATCTGCTTTCTGCTCTCAGCTCAGCTCTAGAACTTCTAGACAGACACTGAATCGCAGAACTCCAAGTTACAAATAGAATAGATTCACAACTGCGTACTCGGGGCGTTTTACATAATCCGATTTTCACCGACTGCGAGCTCTATAAAATTTCTTTTGAAATCGTGACTGCAGCTGGAAATTGAATGGAGTACAGACTTTAGAGACGCGGGTTCGCGGATCACAAAAGAATGGCGCATACTTTATGGATTTTCAATTATAAAGTGATGGCGGCCTTCAGCGACAGACAAGAGAGTCTCACATTGCGCCATGAAAACATGAGCCTTGTGAAAAATAGCGCAGGATGCCAATTCCGCCCATCTCCGCCAACGCGGACTGAAGTGCAATTCTTCTTGTTTGCCTCAATTGCGAGTTCTAAAATGCTTTCCTCTTTAACCTTTTGTTTAAAGAAATGAAACGGTGTGGTATCAATGCATACATGGTATTCGTATTCTTCAAACCGAAATTTCGGTCGAGCTGAAATTGTCTCAGGTATTCTTAAAATAAAACTAAAGTATGTAATTAGTGACTATTTCTTCAGTTGGCGGTCCAAACAAATCTTTTTTTAACCATGTTGGTATAAGAAAAATACCCGGAAAGAAAATAGAAAAACGTCCTATGTCGTTATTCTCAGTCACTTAGGTGTCGCCGTCGCCGGCACTTGTTTGGAAATTATTTTATATCCTCTCCTTCTTTTTGTGATCACCACCGCGAATGGAGAAGAAGGACCGCACGGTCTTTTATTTTGAAGGGTAAAGACAGCCAAGAGCCAACGTATCGAGTTTGACAATTTAATCACCGGGCTACTCGTCCAGGTGTCATTGTCATTAATCATTGCTACAAGAATGCACTTCAAG